>CAMAOC010000009.1:0-135000 GCA_945859555.1 Megachile ligniseca
TCCTTATGACTATTATTATTATCTTTATTATTATTATTATTATCGCTATAACTGTTATTATTATCCTTATTCTATTTTTACCATCCGTATTACTCTTGTCTTTATCCTTATAACTGTTATTATTATCCTCATTATTATTATTATTATCGCTATAACTGTTATAATTATCCTTATTACTATTATTATTATCGCTATAACTGTTATTATTATCCTTATTCTATTGTTACCATCCGTATTACTCTTGTCTTTATCCTTATAACTATTATTATTATCCTTATTATTATTATTATTATCGCTATAACTGTTATTATTATCCTTATTCTATTGTTACTAACCGTATTACTCTTGTCATTATCCTTATAACTGTTATTATTACGTATTACTCTTGTCATTATCCTTATAACTGTTATTATTATTCTTATTACTATTATTATTATCCCTATTCCTCTTGTGTTTATCCTTATGACTATTATTATTATCTTTATTATTATTATTATTATCGCTATAACTGTTATTATTATCCTTATTACTATTATTATTATCGCTATAACTGTTATTATTATCCTTATTCTATTGTTACCGTCCGTATTACTCTTGTCTTTATCCTTATAACTGTTATTATTATCCTTATTATTATTATTATTATCGCTATAACTGTTATAATTATCCTTATTACTATTATTATTATCGCTATAACTGTTATTATTATCCTTATTCTATTGTTACTAACCGTATTACTCTTGTCATTATCCTTATAACTGTTATTATTATTCTTATTACTATTATTATTATCCCTATTCCTCTTGTCTTTATCCTTATGACTATTATTATTATCTTTATTATTATTATTATTATCGCTATAACTGTTATTATTATGCTTATTACTATTATTATTATCCCTATTCCTCTTGCCTTTATCCTTATATCTATTATTATTATTCTTATTACTATTATTATTATCGCTATAAATGTTATTATTATCCTTATTCAATTGTTACTATCCGTATTACTCTTGTCTTTATCCATATAACTATTATTATTATCCGTATTCCTCTTGTCTTCATCCGTATAACTATTATTATTATCCTTATTATTATTATTATTATCGCTATAACTGTTATAATTATCCTTATTACTATTAGTATTATCGCTATAACTGTTATTATTATCCTTATTACTATTATTATTATCGCTATAACTGTTATTATTATTCTTATTACTATTATTATTATCGCTATAACTGTTATTATTATCCTTATTCTATTGTTACTGTACGTATTCTTCTTGTCCTTATCCGTATAACTATTAGTATTATCCTTATTAGTCTTGTCTTTATCCTTATAACTATTAGTATTATCCTTATTACTATTGTTATTACCGCTATAACTGTTATTATTATTCTTATTACTATTATTATTATCCCTATTCCTCTTGTCTTTATCCTTATATCTATTATTATTATTCTTATTACTATTATTATTATCCTTATTATTATTATTATTATTATCGCTATAACTGTTATTATTATCCTTATTCTATTGTTACTATCCGTATTACTCTTGTCATTATCCTTATAACTGTTTTTATTATTCTTATTACTATTATTATTATCCCTATTCCTCTTGTCTTTATCCTTATGACTATTATTATTATCTTTATTATTATTATTATTATCGCTATAACTGTTATTATTATCCTTATTGTATTGTTACTATCCGTATTACTCTTGTCTTTAACCTTACAACTGTTATTATTATTCTTATTACTATTATTATTATCGCTATAAATGTTATTATTATCCTTATTCTATTGTTACTATCCGTATTACTCTTGTCTTTATCCATATAACTATTATTATTATCCTTATTACTATTATTATTATCGCTATAACTGTTATTATTATACTTATTCTATTGTTACTATCCGTATTCCTCTTCTCTTCATCCTTATAACTATTATTATTATCCTTATTATTATTATTATTATCGCTATAACTGTTATAATTATCCTTATTACTATTATTATTATCGCTATTAATGTTATTATTATCCTTATTACTATTATTATTATCGCTATAACTGTTATTATTATTCTTATTACTATTATTATTATCCCTATTTCCCTTGTCTTTATCCTTATAACTATCATTATTATTATTATTATTATTATTATTATTATTATCGCTATAACTGTTATTATTATCCTTATTCTATTGTTAGTATCCGTATTACTCTTGTTTTTATCCTTACAACTGTTATTATTATTCTTATTATTATTATTATTATCGCTATAACTGTTATTATTATCCTTATTCTATTGTTACTATCCGTATTACTCTTGTCTTTAACCTTACAACTGTTATTATTATTCTTATTACTATTATTATTATCCCTATTCCTCTTGTGTTTATCCTTATGACTATTATTATTATCTTTATTATTATTATTATTATCGCTATAAAGGTTATTATTATCCTTATTACTATTATTATTATCGCTATAACTGTTATTATTATCCTTTTTACTATTATTATTATCGCTATAACTGTTATTATTATCCTTATTCTATTGTTACCATCCGTATTACTCTTGTCTTTATCCTTATAACTGTTATTATTATCCTTATTATTATTATTATTATCGCTATAACTGTTATAATTATCCTTATTACTATTATTATAATCGCTATAACTGTTATTATTATCCTTATTCTATTGTTACCATCCGTATTACTCTTGTCTTTATCCTTATAACTATTATTATTATCCTCATTATTATTATTATTATTATCGCTATAACTATTATTATTATCCTTATTCTATTTTTAGTATCCGTATTACTCTTGTTTTTATCCTTACAACTGTTATTATTATTTTTATTACTATTATTATTATCCCTATTCCTCTTGTCTTTATCCTTATGACTATTATTATTACCTTTATTATTATTATTATTATCGCTATGACTGTTATTATTATTCTTATTACTATTATTATTATCCCTATTCCTCTTGTCTTTATCCTTATGACTATTATTATTATCTTTATTATTATTATTATTATCGCTATAACTGTTATTATTATGCTTATTACTATTATTATTATCCCTATTCCTCTTGTCTTTATCCTTATGACTATTATTATTATCTTTATTATTATTATTATTATCGCTATAACTGTTATTATTATCCTTATTACTATTATTATTATCGCTATAACTGCTATTATTATCCTTATTACTATTATTATTATCGCTATAACTGTTATTATTATCCTTATTCTATTTTTACCATCCGTATTACTCTTGTCTTTATCCTTATAACTGTTATTATTATCCTTATTATTATTATTATTATCGCTATAACTGTTATTATTATCCTTATTACTATTATTATTATCGCTATAACTGTTATTATTATCCTTATTCTATTGTTACCGTCCGTATTACTCTTGTCTTTATCCTTATAATTATTATGATTATCCTTATTATTATTATTATTATCGCTATAACTGTTATTATTATTCTTATTACTATTATTATTATCCCTATTCCTCTTGTATTTATCCTTCTAACTATTATTATTATCCTTATTCTATTTTTAGTATCCGTATTACTCTTGTTTTTATCCTTACAACTGTTATTATTACTCTTATTATTATTATTATTATCCCTATTCCTCTTGTCTTTATCCTTATGACTGTTATTATTATCTTTATTATTATTATTATTATCGCTGTAACTGTTATTATTATGCTTATTACTATTATTATTATCCCTATTCCTCTTGTCTTTATCCTTATGACTATTATTATTATCTTTATTATTATTATTATTATCGCTATAACTGTTATTATTATCCTTATTCTATTTTTACCATCCGTATTACTCTTGTCTTTATCCTTATAACTGTTATTATTATCCTCATTATTATTATTATTATCGCTATAACTGTTATAATTATCCTTATTACTATTATTATTATCGCTATAACTGTTATTATTATCCTTATTCTATTGTTACCATCCGTATTACTCTTGTCTTTATCCTTATAACTATTATTATTATCCTTATTATTATTATTATTATCGCTATAACTGTTATTATTATCCTTATTCTATTGTTACTAACCGTATTACTCTTGTCATTATCCTTATAACTGTTATTATTATTCTTATTACTATTATTATTATCCCTATTCCTCTTGTGTTTATCCTTATGACTATTATTATTATCTTTATTATTATTATTATTATCGCTATAACTGTTATTATTATCCTTATTACTATTATTATTATCGCTATAACTGTTATTATTATCCTTATTCTATTGTTACCGTCCGTATTACTCTTGTCTTTATCCTTATAACTGTTATTATTATCCTTATTATTATTATTATTATCGCTATAACTGTTATAATTATCCTTATTACTATTATTATTATCGCTATAACTGTTATTATTATCCTTATTCTATTGTTACTAACCGTATTACTCTTGTCATTATCCTTATAACTGTTATTATTATTCTTATTACTATTATTATTATCCCTATTCCTCTTGTCTTTATCCTTATGACTATTATTATTATCTTTATTATTATTATTATTATCGCTATAACTGTTATTATTATGCTTATTACTATTATTATTATCCCTATTCCTCTTGCCTTTATCCTTATATCTATTATTATTATTCTTATTACTATTATTATTATCGCTATAAATGTTATTATTATCCTTATTCAATTGTTACTATCCGTATTACTCTTGTCTTTATCCATATAACTATTATTATTATCCGTATTCCTCTTGTCTTCATCCTTATAACTATTATTATTATCCTTATTATTATTATTATTATCGCTATAACTGTTATAATTATCCTTATTACTATTAGTATTATCGCTATAACTGTTATTATTATCCTTATTACTATTATTATTATCGCTATAACTGTTATTATTATTCTTATTACTATTATTATTATCGCTATAACTGTTATTATTATCCTTATTCTATTGTTACTGTACGTATTCTTCTTGTCCTTATCCGTATAACTATTAGTATTATCCTTATTAGTCTTGTCTTTATCCTTATAACTATTAGTATTATCCTTATTACTATTGTTATTACCGCTATAACTGTTATTATTATTCTTATTACTATTATTATTATCCCTATTCCTCTTGTCTTTATCCTTATGACTATTATTATTATCTTTATTATTATTATTATTATCGTTATAACTGTTATTATTATCCTTATTCTATTTTTACCATCCGTATTACTCTTGTCTTTATCCTTATAACTGTTATTATTATCCTCATTATTATTATTATTATCGCTATAACTGTTATAATTATCCTTATTACTATTATTATTATCGCTATAACTGTTATTATTATCCTTATTCTATTGTTACCATCCGTATTACTCTTGTCTTTATCCTTATAACTATTATTATTATCCTTATTATTATTATTATTATCGCTATAACTGTTATTATTATCCTTATTCTATTGTTACTAACCGTATTACTCTTGTCATTATCCTTATAACTGTTATTATTATTCTTATTACTATTATTATTATCCCTATTCCTCTTGTGTTTATCCTTATGACTATTATTATTATCTTTATTATTATTATTATTATCGCTATAACTGTTATTATTATCCTTATTACTATTATTATTATCGCTATAACTGTTATTATTATCCTTATTACTATTATTATTATCGCTATAACTGTTATTATTATCCTTATTCTATTGTTACCGTCCGTATTACTCTTGTCTTTATCCTTATAACTGTTATTATTATCCTTATTATTATTATTATTATCGCTATAACTGTTATAATTATCCTTATTACTATTATTATTATCGCTATAACTGTTATTATTATCCTTATTCTATTGTTACTAACCGTATTACTCTTGTCATTATCCTTATAACTGTTATTATTATTCTTATTACTATTATTATTATCCCTATTCCTCTTGTCTTTATCCTTATGACTATTATTATTATCTTTATTATTATTATTATTATCGCTATAACTGTTATTATTATGCTTATTACTATTATTATTATCCCTATTCCTCTTGCCTTTATCCTTATATCTATTATTATTATTCTTATTACTATTATTATTATCGCTATAAATGTTATTATTATCCTTATTCAATTGTTACTATCCGTATTACTCTTGTCTTTATCCATATAACTATTATTATTATCCGTATTCCTCTTGTCTTCATCCTTATAACTATTATTATTATCCTTATTATTATTATTATTATCGCTATAACTGTTATAATTATCCTTATTACTATTAGTATTATCGCTATAACTGTTATTATTATCCTTATTACTATTATTATTATCGCTATAACTGTTATTATTATTCTTATTACTATTATTATTATCGCTATAACTGTTATTATTATCCTTATTCTATTGTTACTGTACGTATTCTTCTTGTCCTTATCCGTATAACTATTAGTATTATCCTTATTAGTCTTGTCTTTATCCTTATAACTATTAGTATTATCCTTATTACTATTGTTATTACCGCTATAACTGTTATTATTATTCTTATTACTATTATTATTATCCCTATTCCTCTTGTCTTTATCCTTATATCTATTATTATTATTCTTATTACTATTATTATTATCCTTATTATTATTATTATTATTATCGCTATAACTGTTATTATTATCCTTATTCTATTGTTACTATCCGTATTACTCTTGTCATTATCCTTATAACTGTTATTATTATTCTTATTACTATTATTATTATCCCTATTCCTCTTGTCTTTATCCTTATGACTATTATTATTATCTTTATTATTATTATTATTATCGCTATAACTGTTATTATTATCCTTATTGTATTGTTACTATCCGTATTACTCTTGTCTTTAACCTTACAACTGTTATTATTATTCTTATTACTATTATTATTATCGCTATAAATGTTATTATTATCCTTATTCTATTGTTACTATCCGTATTACTCTTGTCTTTATCCATATAACTATTATTATTATCCTTATTACTATTATTATTATCGCTATAACTGTTATTATTATACTTATTCTATTGTTACTATCCGTATTCCTCTTCTCTTCATCCTTCTAACTATTATTATTATCCTTATTATTATTATTATTATCGCTATAACTGTTATAATTATCCTTATTACTATTATTATTATCGCTATAAATGTTATTATTATCCTTATTACTATTATTATTATCGCTATAACTGTTATTATTATTCTTATTACTATTATTATTATCCCTATTTCCCTTGTCTTTATCCTTATAACTATTATTATTATTATTATTATTATTATTATTATTATTATCGCTATAACTGTTATTATTATCCTTATTACTATTATTATTATCGCTATAACTGTTATTATTATCCTTATTCTATTGTTACTAACCGTATTACTCTTGTCATTATCCTTATAACTGTTATTATTATTCTTATTACTATTATTATTATCCCTATTCCTCTTGTGTTTATCCTTATGACTATTATTATTATCTTTATTATTATAATTATTATCGCTATAACTGTTATTATTATCCTTATTACTATTATTATTATCGCTATAACTGTTATTATTATCCTTATTACTATTATTATTATCGCTATAACTGTTATTATTATCCTTATTCTATTGTTACCGTCCGTATTACTCTTGTCTTTATCCTTATAATTATTATGATTATCCTTATTCTTATTACTATTATCGCTATAACTGTTATTATTATTCTTATTATTATTATTATTATCCCTATTCCTCTTGTATTTATCCTTCTAACTATTATTATTATCCTTATTCTATTTTTAGTATCCGTATTACTCTTGTTGTTATCCTTACAACTGTTATTATTATTCTTATTACTATTATTATTAATCCTATTCCTCTTGTCTTTAACCTTATGACTATTATTATTACCTTTATTATTATTATTATTATCGCTATAACTGTTATTATTATTCTTATTACTATTATTATTATCGCTATAACTGTTATTATTATCCTTATTCTATTGTTACCATCCGTATTACTCTTGTCTTTATCCTTACAACTGTTATTATTATTCTTATTACTATTATTATTATCGCTATAACCGTTATTATTATCCTTATTCTATTGTTACTATCCGTATTCCTCTTGTCTCCATCCTTGTAACTATTATTATTATCCTTATTATTATTATTATTATCGCTATAACTGTTATAATTATCCTTATTACTATTAGTATTATCGCTATAACTGTTATTATTAACCTTATGACTATTATTATTACCTTTATTATTATTATTATTATCGCTATAACTGTTATTATTATTCTTATTACTATTATTATTATCGCTATAACTGTTATTATTATCCTTATTCTATTGTTACCATCCGTATTACTCTTGTCTTTATCCTTACAACTGTTATTATTATTCTTATTACTATTATTATTATCGCTATAACCGTTATTATTATCCTTATTCTATTGTTACTATCCGTATTCCTCTTGTCTCCATCCTTGTAACTATTATTATTATCCTTATTATTATTATTATTATCGCTATAACTGTTATAATTATCCTTATTACTATTATTGTTATCGCTATAACTGTTATTATTATTCTTATTACTATTATTATTATCGCTATAACTGTTATTATTATACTTATTCTATTGTTACTATCCGTATTCCTCTTGTCTTCATCCATATAACTATTATTATTATCCGTATTCCTCTTGTCTTCATCCTTATAACTATTATTATTATCCTTATTATTATTATTATTATCGCTATAACTGTTATAATTATCCTTATTACTATTAGTATTATCGCTATAACTGTTATTATTATCCTTATTACTATTATTATTATCGCTATAACTGTTATTATTATTCTTATTACTATTATTATTATCGCTATAACTGTTATTATTATCCTTATTCTATTGTTACTGTACGTATTCTTCATGTCCTTATCCGTATAACTATTAGTATTATCCTTATTAGTCTTGTCTTTATCCTTATAACTATTAGTATTATCCTTATTACTATTGTTATTATCGCTATAACTGTTATTATTATTCTTATTACTATTATTATCCCTATTCCTCTTGTCTTTATCCTTATATCTATTATTATTATTCTTATTACTATTATTATTATCCTTATTATTATTATTATTATTATCGCTATAACTGTTATTATTATCCTTATTCTATTGTTACTATCCGTATTACTCTTGTCATTATCCTTATAACTGTTACTATTATTCTTATTACTATTATTATTATCCCTATTCCTCTTGTCTTTATCCTTATGACTATTATTATTATCTTTATTATTATTATTATTATCGCTATAACTGTTATTATTATCCTTATTGTATTGTTACTATCCGTATTACTCTTGTCTTTAACCTTACAACTGTTATTATTATTCTTATTACTATTATTATTATCGCTATAAATGTTATTATTATCCTTATTCTATTGTTACTATCCGTATTACTCTTGTCTTTATCCATATAACTATTATTATTATCCTTATTACTATTATTATTATCGCTATTCCTCTTGTGTTTATCCTTATGACTATTATTATTATCTTTATTATTATTATTATTATCGCTATAAAGGTTATTATTATCCTTATTACTATTATTATTATCGCTATAACTGTTATTATTATCCTTATTACTATTATTATTATCGCTATAACTGTTATTATTATCCTTATTCTATTGTTACCATCCGTATTACTCTTGTCTTTATCCTTATAACTGTTATTATTATCCTTATTATTATTATTATTATCGCTATAACTGTTATAATTATCCTTATTACTATTATTATAATCGCTATAACTGTTATTATTATCCTTATTCTATTGTTACCATCCGTATTACTCTTGTCTTTATCCTTATAACTATTATTATTGTCCTCATTATTATTATTATTATTATCGCTATAACTATTATTATTATCCTTATTCTATTTTTAGTATCCGTATTACTCTTGTTTTTATCCTTACAACTGTTATTATTATTTTTATTACTATTATTATTATCCCTATTCCTCTTGTCTTTATCCTTATGACTATTATTATTACCTTTATTATTATTATTATTATCGCTATGACTGTTATTATTATTCTTATTACTATTATTATTATCCCTATTCCTCTTGTCTTTATCCTTATGACTATTATTATTATCTTTATTATTATTATTATTATCGCTATAACTGTTATTATTATCCTTATTACTATTATTATTATCGCTATAACTGCTATTATTATCCTTATTACTATTATTATTATCGCTATAACTGTTATTATTATCCTTATTCTATTGTTACTATACGTATTCTTCTTGTCCTTATCCGTATAACTATTAGTATTATCCTTATTAGTCTTGTCTTTATCCTTATAACTATTAGTATTATCCTTATTACTATTGTTATTATCGCTATAACTGTTATTATTATTCTTATTACTATTATTATTATTATCGCTATAACTGTTATAATTAGCCTTATTACTATTATTATTATCGCTATAACTGTTATTATTATCCTTATTCTATTGTTACTATCCGTATTACTCTTGTCATTATCCTTATAACTGTTATTATTATTCTTATTACTATTATTATTATCCCTATTCCTCTTGTCTTTATCCTTATATCTATTATTCTTATTCTTATTACTATTATTATTATCGCTATAACTGTTATAATTATCCTTATTACTATTATTATTATCGCTATAACTGTTATTATTATCCTTATTACTATTATTATTATCGCTATAACTGTTATTATTATCCTTATTCTACTGTTACCGTCCGTATTACTCTTGTCTTTATCCTTATAATTATTTTGATTGTCCTTATTATTATTATTATTATCGCTATAACTGTTATTATTATTCTTATTACTATTATTATTATCCCTATTCCTCTTGTATTTATCCTTCTAACTATTATTATTATCCTTATTCTATTTTTAGTATCCGTATTACTCTTGTTTTTATCCTTACAACTGTTATTATTATTCTTATTACTATTATTATTATCCCTATTCCTCTTGTCTTTATCCTTATGACTATTATTATTATCTTTATTATTATTATTATTATCGCTATAACTGTTATTATTATGCTTATTACTATTATTATTATCCCTATTCCTCTTGTCTTTATCCTTATGACTATTATTATTATCTTTATTATTATTATTATTATCGCTATAACTGTTATTATTATCCTTATTCTATTGTTACTATCCGTATTACTCTTGTCTTTAACCTTACAACTGTTATTATTATTCTTATTACTATTATTATTATCGCTATAAATGTAATTATTATCCATATTCTATTGTTACTATCCGTATTACTCTTGTCTTTATCCATATAACTATTATTATTATCCTTATTACTATTATTATTATCGCTATAACTGTCATTATTATCCTTATTCTATTGTTACTATCCGTATTACTCTTGTCTTTATCCATATAACTATTATTATTATCCATATTACTATTATTATTATCGCTATAACTGTTATTATTATACTTATTCTATTGTTACTATCCGTATTCCTCTTCTCTTCATCCTTATAACTATTATTATTATCCTTATTATTATTATTATTATCGCTATAACTGTTATAATTATCCTTATTACTATTATTATTATCGCTATAACTGTTATTATTATCCTTATTACTATTATTATTATCGCTATAACTGTTATTATTATTCTTATTACTATTATTATTATCCCTATTTCCCTTGTCTTTATCCTTATAACTATTATTATTATTATTATTATTATTATTATTATCGCTATAACTGTTATTATTATCCTTATTCTATTGTTAGTATCCGTATTACTCTTGTTTTTATCCTTACAACTGTTATTATTATTCTTATTATTGTTATTATTATCGCTATAACTGTTATTATTATCCTTATTCTATTGTTACTATCCGTATTACTCTTGTCTTTAACCTTACAACTGTTATTATTATTCTTATTACTATTATTAGTATCCCTATTCCTCTTGTGTTTATCCTTATAACTTTTATTATTATCCTTATTATTATTATTATTATTATTATCGCTATAACTGTTATTATTATCCTTATTCTATTGTTACTAACCGTATTACTCTTGTCATTATCCTTATAACTGTTATTATTATTCTTATTACTATTATTATTATCCCTATTCCTCTTGTGTTTATCCTTATGACTATTATTATTATCTTTATTATTATTATTATTATCGCTATAACTGTTATTATTATCCTTATTACTATTATTATTATCGCTATAACTGTTATTATTATCCTTATTCTATTGTTACCATCCGTATTACTCTTGTCTTTATCCTTACAACTGTTATTATTATTCTTATTACTATTATTATTATCGCTATAACCGTTATTATTATCCTTATTCTATTGTTACTATCCGTATTCCTCTTGTCTCCATCCTTGTAACTATTATTATTATCCTTATTATTATTATTGTTATCGCTATAACTGTTATAATTATCCTTATTACTATTATTATTATCGCTATAACTGTTATTATTATTCTTATTACTATTATTATTATCGCTATTACTGTTATTATTATCCTTATTCTATTGTTACTATCCGTATTACTCTTGTCTTTATCCATATAACTATTATTATTATCCTTATTACTATTATTATTATCGCTATAACTGTTATTATTATACTTATTCTATTGTTACTATCCGTATTCCTCTTGTCTTCATCCTTATAACTATTATTATTATCCTTATTATTATTATTATTATCGCTATAACTGTTATAATTATCCTTATTACTATTATTATTATCGCTATAACTGTTATTATTATCCTTATTACTATTATTATTATCGCTATAACTGTTATTATTATTCTTATTACTATTATTATTATCCTTATTATTATTATTATTATCGCTATAACTGTTATAATTAGCCTTATTACTATTATTATTATCGCTATAACTGTTATTATTATCCTTATTCTATTGTTACTATCCGTATTACTCTTGTCATTATCCTTATAACTGTTATTATTATTCTTATTACTATTATTATTATCCCTATTCCTCTTGTCTTTATCCTTATGACTATTATTATTATCTTTATTATTATTATTATTATCGCTATAACTGTTATTATTATCCTTATTCTATTGTTACTATCCGTATTACTCTTGTCTTTAACCTTACAACTGTTATTATTATTCTTATTACTATTATTATTATCGCTATAAATGTAATTATTATCCTTATTCTATTGTTACTATCCGTATTACTCTTGTCTTTATCCATATAACTATTATTATTATCCTTATTACTATTATTATTATCGCTATAACTGTCATTATTATCCTTATTCTATTGTTACTATCCGTATTACTCTTGTCTTTATCCATATAACTATTATTATTATCCATATTACTATTATTATTATCGCTATAACTGTTATTATTATACTTATTCTATTGTTACTATCCGTATTCCTCTTCTCTTCATCCTTATAACTATTATTATTATCCTTATTATTATTATTATTATCGCTATAACTGTTATAATTATCCTTATTACTATTATTATTATCGCTATAACTGTTATTATTATCCTTATTACTATTATTATTATCGCTATAACTGTTATTATTATTCTTATTACTATTATTATTATCCCTATTTCCCTTGTCTTTATCCTTATAACTATTATTATTATTATTATTATTATTATTATTATCGCTATAACTGTTATTATTATCCTTATTCTATTGTTAGTATCCGTATTACTCTTGTTTTTATCCTTACAACTGTTATTATTATTCTTATTATTATTATTATTATCGCTATAACTGTTATTATTATCCTTATTCTATTGTTACTATCCGTATTACTCTTGTCTTTAACCTTACAACTGTTATTATTATTCTTATTACTATTATTAGTATCCCTATTCCTCTTGTGTTTATCCTTATAACTTTTATTATTATCCTTATTATTATTATTATTATTATCGCTATAACTGTTATTATTATCCTTATTCTATTGTTAATAACCGTATTACTCTTGTCATTATCCTTATAACTGTTATTATTATTCTTATTACTATTATTATTATCCCTATTCCTCTTGTGTTTATCCTTATGACTATTATTATTATCTTTATTATTATTATTATTATCGCTATAACTGTTATTATTATCCTTATTACTATTATTATTATCGCTATAACTGTTATTATTATCCTTATTCTATTGTTACCATCCGTATTACTCTTGTCTTTATCCTTACAACTGTTATTATTATTCTTATTACTATTATTATTATCGCTATAACCGTTATTATTATCCTTATTCTATTGTTACTATCCGTATTCCTCTTGTCTCCATCCTTGTAACTATTATTATTATCCTTATTATTATTATTGTTATCGCTATAACTGTTATAATTATCCTTATTACTATTATTATTATCGCTATAACTGTTATTATTATTCTTATTACTATTATTATTATCGCTATTACTGTTATTATTATCCTTATTCTATTGTTACTATCCGTATTACTCTTGTCTTTATCCATATAACTATTATTATTATCCTTATTACTATTATTATTATCGCTATAACTGTTATTATTATACTTATTCTATTGTTACTATCCGTATTCCTCTTGTCTTCATCCTTATAACTATTATTATTATCCTTATTATTATTATTATTATCGCTATAACTGTTATAATTATCCTTATTACTATTATTATTATCGCTATAACTGTTATTATTATCCTTATTACTATTATTATTATCGCTATAACTGTTATTATTATTCCTATTACTATTATTATTATCGCTATAACTGTTATTATTATCCTTATTCTATTGTTACTATACGTATTCTTCTTGTCTTTATCCGTATAACTATTAGTATTATCCTTATTAGTCTTGTCTTTATCCTTATAACTATTAGTATTATCCTTATTACTATTGTTATTATCGCTATAACTGTTATTATTATTCTTATTACTATTATTATTATCCCTATTCCTCTTGTCTTTATCCTTATATCTATTATTATTATTCTTATTACTATTATTATTATCCTTATTATTATTATTATTATCGCTATAACTGTTATAATTAGCCTTATTACTATTATTATTATCGCTATAACTGTTATTATTATCCTTATTCTATTGTTACTATCCGTATTACTCTTGTCTTTATCCATATAACTATTATTATTATCCGTATTCCTCTTGTCTTCATCCTTATAACTATTATTATTATCCTTATTATTATTATTATTATCGCTATAACTGTTATAATTAGCCTTATTACTATTATTATTATCGCTATAACTGTTATTATTATCCTTATTCTATTGTTACTATCCGTATTACTCTTGTCATTATCCTTATAACTGTTATTATTATTCTTATTACTATTATTATTATCCCTATTCCTCTTGTCTTTATCCTTATGACTATTATTATTATCTTTATTATTATTATTATTATCGCTATAACTGTTATTATTATCCTTATTACTATTATTATTATCGCTATAACTGTTATTATTATCCTTATTCTATTGTTACTATCCGTATTCCTCTTGTCTCCATCCTTGTAACTATTATTATTATCATTATTATTATTATTATTATCGCTATAACTGTTATAATTATCCTTATTACTATTATTATTATCGCTATAACTGTTATTATTATTCTTATTACTATTATTATTATCGCTATAACTGTTATTGTTATCCTTATTCTATTGTTACTATCCGTATTACTCTTGTCTTTAACCATATAACTATTATTATTATCCTTATTACTATTATTATTATCGCTATAACTGTTATTATTATACTTATTCTATTGTTACTATCCGTATTCCTCTTGTCTTCATCCTTATAACTATTATTATTATCCTTATTATTATTATTATTATCGCTATAACTGTTATAATTATCCTTATTACTATTATTATTATCGCTATAACTGTTATTATTATCCTTATTACTATTATTATTATCGCTATAACTGTTATTATTATTCTTATTACTATTATTATTATCCTTATTATTATTATTATTATCGCTATAACTGTTATAATTAGCCTTATTACTATTATTATTATCGCTATAACTGTTATTATTATCCTTATTCTATTGTTACTATCCGTATTACTCTTGTCATTATCCTTATAACTGTTATTATTATTCTTATTACTATTATTATTATCCCTATTCCTCTTGTCTTTATCCTTATGACTATTATTATTATCTTTATTATTATTATTATTATCGCTATAACTGTTATTATTATCCTTATTCTATTGTTACTATCCGTATTACTCTTGTCTTTAACCTTACAACTGTTATTATTATTCTTATTACTATTATTATTATCGCTATAAATGTAATTATTATCCTTATTCTATTGTTACTATCCGTATTACTCTTGTCTTTATCCATATAACTATTATTATTATCCTTATTACTATTATTATTATCGCTATAACTGTCATTATTATCCTTATTCTATTGTTACTATCCGTATTACTCTTGTCTTTATCCATATAACTATTATTATTATCCATATTACTATTATTATTATCGCTATAACTGTTATTATTATACTTATTCTATTGTTACTATCCGTATTCCTCTTCTCTTCATCCTTATAACTATTATTATTATCCTTATTATTATTATTATTATCGCTATAACTGTTATAATTATCCTTATTACTATTATTATTATCGCTATAACTGTTATTATTATCCTTATTACTATTATTATTATCGCTATAACTGTTATTATTATTCTTATTACTATTATTATTATCCCTATTTCCCTTGTCTTTATCCTTATAACTATTATTATTATTATTATTATTATTATTATTATTATCGCTATAACTGTTATTATTATCCTTATTCTATTGTTAGTATCCGTATTACTCTTGTTTTTATCCTTACAACTGTTATTATTATTCTTATTATTATTATTATTATCGCTATAACTGTTATTATTATCCTTATTCTATTGTTACTATCCGTATTACTCTTGTCTTTAACCTTACAACTGTTATTATTATTCTTATTACTATTATTATTATCCCTATTCCTCTTGTGTTTATCCTTATAACTATTATTATTATCCTTATTATTATTATTATTATTATCGCTATAACTGTTATTATTATCCTTATTCTATTGTTACTAACCGTATTACTCTTGTCATTATCCTTATAACTGTTATTATTATCGCTATAACTGTTATTATTATCCTTATTACTATTATTATTATCGCTATAACTGTTATTATTATCCTTATTCTATTGTTACCATCCGTATTACTCTTGTCTTTATCCTTACAACTGTTATTATTATTCTTATTACTATTATTATTATCGCTATAACCGTTATTATTATCCTTATTCTATTGTTACTATCCGTATTCCTCTTGTCTCCATCCTTGTAACTATTATTATTATCCTTATTATTATTATTATTATCGCTATAACTGTTATAATTATCCTTATTACTATTATTATTATCGCTATAACTGTTATTATTATTCTTATTACTATTATTATTATCGCTATAACTGTTATTATTATCCTTATTCTATTGTTACTATCCGTATTACTCTTGTCTTTATCCATATAACTATTATTATTATCCTTATTACTATTATTATTATCGCTATAACTGTTATTATTATACTTATTCTATTGTTACTATCCGTATTCCTCTTGTCTTCATCCTTATAACTATTATTATTATCCTTATTATTATTATTATTTTCGCTATAACTGTTATAATTATCCTTATTACTATTATTATTATCGCTATAACTGTTATTATTATCCTTATTACTATTATTATTATCGCTATAACTGTTATTATTATTCCTATTACTATTATTATTATCGCTATAACTGTTATTATTATCCTTATTCTATTGTTACTATACGTATTCTTCTTGTCTTTATCCGTATAACTATTAGTATTATCCTTATTAGTCTTGTCTTTATCCTTATAACTATTAGTATTATCCTTATTACTATTGTTATTATCGCTATAACTGTTATTATTATTCTTATTACTATTATTATTATCCCTATTCCTCTTGTCTTTATCCTTATATCTATTATTATTATCCTTATGACTATTATTATTATCTTTATTATTATTATTATTATCGCTATAACGGTTATTATTATCCTTATTACTATTATTATTATCGCTATAACTGTTATTATTATCCTTATTACTATTATTATTATCGCTATAACTATTATTATTATCCCTATTCCTCTTGTCTTTATCCTTATATCTATTATTCTTATTCTTATTACTATTATTATTATCGCTATAACTGTTATAATTATCCTTATTACTATTATTATTATCGCTATAACTGTTATTATTATCCTTATTACTATTATTATTATCGCTATAACTATTATTATTATTCTTATTACTCTTATTATTATCGCTATAACTGTTATTATTATCCTTATTCTATTGTTACTATACGTATTCTTCTTGTCTTTATCCGTATAACTATTAGTATTATCCTTATTAGTCTTGTCTTTATCCTTATAACTATTAGTATTATCCTTATTACTATTGTTATTATCGCTATAACTGTTATTATTATTCTTATTACTATTATTTTAATTCTTATTATTATTATTATTATCGCTATAACTGTTATTATTATTCTTATTACTATTATTATTATCCCTATTCCTCGTGTCTTTATCCTTATATCTATTATTCTTATTCTTATTACTATTATTATTATCGCTATAAATGTTATTATTATCCTTATTCTATTGTTACTATCCGTATTACTCTTGTCTTTATCCATATAACTATTATTATTATCCCTATTCCTCTTGTCTTTATCCTTATGACTATTATTATTATCTTTATTATTATTATTATTATCGCTATAACTGTTATTATTATCCTTATTACTATTATTATTATCGCTATAACTGTTATTATTATCCTTATTCTATTGTTACCATCCGTATTACTCTTGTCTTTATCCTTACAACTGTTATTATTATTCTTATTACTATTATTATTATCGCTATAACCGTTATTATTATCCTTATTCTATTGTTACTATCCGTATTCCTCTTGTCTCCATCCTTGTAACTATTATTATTATCCTTATTATTATTATTATTATCGCTATAACTGTTATAATTATCCTTATTACTATTATTATTATCGCTATAACTGTTATTATTATACTTATTACTATTATTATTATCGCTATAACTGTTATTATTATCCTTATTCTATTGTTACTATCCGTATTACTCTTGTCTTTATCCATATAACTATTATTATTATCCTTATTACTATTATTATTATCGCTATAACTGTTATTATTATACTTATTCTATTGTTACTATCCGTATTCCTCTTGTCTTCATCCTTATAACTATTATTATTATCCTTATTATTATTATTATTATCGCTATAACTGTTATAATTATCCTTATTACTATTATTATTATCGCTATAACTGTTATTATTATCCTTATTACTATTATTATTATCGCTATAACTGTTATTATTATTCTTATTACTATTATTATTATCCCTATTTCCCTTGTCTTTATCCTTATAACTATTATTATTATTATTATTATTATTATTATTATTATCGCTATAACTGTTATTATTATCCTTATTCTATTGTTAGTATCCGTATTACTCTTGTTTTTATCCTTACAACTGTTATTATTATTCTTATTATTATTATTATTATCGCTATAACTGTTATTATTATCCTTATTCTATTGTTACTATCCGTATTACTCTTGTCTTTAACCTTACAACTGTTATTATTATTCTTATTACTATTATTATTATCCCTATTCCTCTTGTGTTTATCCTTATAACTATTATTATTATCCTTATTATTATTATTATTATTATCGCTATAACTGTTATTATTATCCTTATTCTATTGTTACTAACCGTATTACTCTTGTCATTATCCTTATAACTGTTATTATTATTCTTATTACTATTATTATTATCCCTATTCCTCTTGTGTTTATCCTTATGACTATTATTATTATCTTTATTATTATTATTATTATCGCTATAACTGTTATTATTATCCTTATTACTATTATTATTATCGCTATAACTGTTATTATTATCCTTATTCTATTGTTACCATCCGTATTACTCTTGTCTTTATCCTTACAACTGTTATTATTATTCTTATTACTATTATTATTATCGCTATAACTGTTATAATTATCCTTATTACTATTATTATTATCGCTATAACTGTTATTATTATTCTTATTACTATTATTATTATCGCTATAACTGTTATTATTATCCTTATTCTATTGTTACTATCCGTATTACTCTTGTCTTTATCCATATAACTATTATTATTATCCTTATTACTATTATTATTATCGCTATAACTGTTATTATTATACTTATTCTATTGTTACTATCCGTATTCCTCTTGTCTTCATCCTTATAACTATTATTATTATCCTTATTATTATTATTATTATCGCTATAACTGTTATAATTATCCTTATTACTATTATTATTATCGCTATAACTGTTATTATTATCCTTATTACTATTATTATTATCGCTATAACTGTTATTATTATTCCTATTACTATTATTATTATCGCTATAACTGTTATTATTATCCTTATTCTATTGTTACTATACGTATTCTTCTTGTCTTTATCCGTATAACTATTAGTATTATCCTTATTAGTCTTGACTTTATCCTTATAACTATTAGTATTATCCTTATTACTATTGTTATTATCGCTATAACTGTTATTATTATTCTTATTACTATTATTATTATCCCTATTCCTCTTGTCTTTATCCTTATATCTATTATTATTATTCTTATTACTATTATTATTATCCCTATTCCTCTTGTCTTTATCCTTATGACTATTATTATTATCTTTATTATTATTATTATTATCGCTATAACTGTTATTATTATCCTTATTCTATTGTTACTATCCGTATTACTCTTGTCTTTAACCTTACAACTGTTATTATTATTCTTATTACTATTATTATTATCGCGATAAATGTTATTATTATCCTTATTCTATTGTTTCTATCCGTATTACTCTTGTCTTTATCCATATAACTATTATTATTATCCTTATTACTATTGTTATAATCGCTATAACTGTTATTATTATTCTTATTACTATTATTTTAATTCTTATAATTATTATTATTATCGCTATAACTGTTATTATTATTCTTATTACTATTATTATTATCCCTATTCCTCGTGTCTTTATCCTTATATCTATTATTCTTATTCTTATTACTATTATTATTATCGCTATAAATGTTATTATTATCCTTATTCTATTGTTACTATCCGTATTACTCTTGTCTTTATCCATATAACTATTATTATTATCCCTATTCCTCTTGTCTTTATCCTTATGACTATTATTATTATCTTTATTATTATTATTATTATCGCTATAACTGTTATTATTATCCTTATTACTATTATTATTATCGCTATAACTGTTATTATTATCCTTATTACTATTATTATTATCCCTATTTCCCTTGTCTTTATCCTTATAACTATTATTATTATTATTATTATCGCTATAACTGTTATAATTATCCTTATTACTATTATTATTATCGCTATAACTGTTATTATTATCCTTATTACTATTATTATTATCGCTATATCTGTTATTATTATTCCTATTACTATTATTATTATCGCTATAACTGTTATTATTATCCTTATTCTATTGTTACTATACGTATTCTTCTTGTCTTTATCCGTATAACTATTAGTATTATCCTTATTAGTCTTGTCTTTATCCTTATAACTATTAGTATTATCCTTATTACTATTGTTATTATCGCTATAACTGTTATTATTATTCTTATTACTATTATTATTATCCCTATTCCTCTTGTCTTTATCCTTATATCTATTATTATTATTCTTATTACTATTATTATTATCCTTATTATTATTATTATTATCGCTATAACTGTTATAATTAGCCTTATTACTATTATTATTATCGCTATAACTGTTATTATTATCCTTATTCTATTGTTACTATCCGTATTACTCTTGTCATTATCCTTATAACTGTTATTATTATTCTTATTACTATTATTATTATCCCTATTCCTCTTGTCTTTATCCTTATGACTATTATTATTATCTTTATTATTATTATTATTATCGCTATAACTGTTATTATTATCCTTATTCTATTGTTACTATCCGTATTACTCTTGTCTTTAACCTTACAACTGTTATTATTATTCTTATTACTATTATTATTATCGCGATAAATGTTATTATTATCCTTATTCTATTGTTTCTATCCGTATTACTCTTGTCTTTATCCATATAACTATTATTATTATCCTTATTACTATTATTATTATCGCTATAACTGTTATTATTATACTTATTCTATTGTTACTATCCGTATTCCTCTTCTCTTCATCCTTATAACTATTATTATTATCCTTATTATTATTATTATTATCGCTATAACTGTTATAATTATCCTTATTACTATTATTATTATCGCTATTCCTCTTGTGTTTATCCTTATGACTATTATTATTATCTTTATTATTATTATTATTATCGCTATAACGGTTATTATTATCCTTATTACTATTATTATTATCGCTATAACTGTTATTATTATCCTTATTCTATTGTTACTATACGTATTCTTCTTGTCTTTATCCGTATAACTATTAGTATTATCCTTATTAGTCTTGTCTTTATCCTTATAACTATTAGTATTATCCTTATTACTATTGTTATTATCGCTATAACTGTTATTATTATTCTTATTACTATTATTTTAATTCTTATTATTATTATTATTATCGCTATAACTGTTATTATTATTCTTATTACTATTATTATTATCCCTATTCCTCGTGTCTTTATCCTTATATCTATTATTCTTATTCTTATTACTATTATTATTATCGCTATAAATGTTATTATTATCCTTATTCTATTGTTACTATCCGTATTACTCTTGTCTTTATCCATATAACTATTATTATTATCCCTATTCCTCTTGTGTTTATCCTTATGACTATTATAATTATCTTTATTATTATTATTATTATCGCTATAACTGTTATTATTATCCTTATTACTATTATTATTATCGCTATAACTGTTATTATTATCCTTATTCTATTGTTACCATCCGTATTACTCTTGTCTTTATCCTTACAACTGTTATTATTATTCTTATTACTATTATTATTATCGCTATAACCGTTATTATTATCCTTATTCTATTGTTACTATCCGTATTCCTCTTGTCTCCATCCTTGTAACTATTATTATTATCCTTATTATTATTATTATTATCGCTATAACTGTTATAATTATCCTTATTACTATTATTATTATCGCTATAACTGTTATTATTATTCTTATTACTATTATTATTATCGCTATAACTGTTATTATTATCCTTATTCTATTGTTACTATCCGTATTACTCTTGTCTTTATCCATATAACTATTATTATTATCCTTATTACTATTATTATTATCGCTATAACTGTTATTATTATACTTATTCTATTGTTACTATCCGTATTCCTCTTGTCTTCATCCTTATAACTATTATTATTATCCTTATTATTATTATTATTATCGCTATAACTGATATTATTATCCTTATTCTATTGTTACTATCCGTATTACTCTTGTCTTTAACCTTACAACTGTTATTATTATTCTTATTACTATTATTATTATCGCTATAAATGTTATTATTATCCTTATTCTATTGTTACTATCCGTATTACTCTTGTCTTTATCCATACAACTATTATTATTATCCTTATTACTATTATTATTATCGCTATAACTGTCATTATTATCCTTATTCTATTGTTACTATACGTATTACTCTTGTCTTTATGCTTATAACTATTATTATTATCCTTATTACTATTATTATTATCGCTATAACCGTTATTATTATTCTTATTACTATTATTATTATCCCTATTCCTCTTGTCTTTAACCTTACAACTGTTATTATTATTCTTATTACTATTATTATTATCGCTATAAATGTTATTATTATCCTTATTCTATTGTTACTATCCGTATTACTCTTGTCTTTATCCATATAACTATTATTATTATCCTTATTACTATTATTATTATCGCTATAACTGTTATTATTATACTTATTCTATTGTTACTATCCGTATTCCTCTTCTCTTCATCCTTATAACTATTATTATTATCCTTATTATTATTATTATTATCGCTATAACTGTTATAATTATCCTTATTACTATTATTATTATCGCTATAACTGTTATTATTATCCTTATTACTATTATTATTATCGCTATAACTGTTATTATTATTCTTATTACTATTATTATTATCCCTATTTCCCTTGTCTTTATCCTTATAACTATTATTATTATTATTATTATTATTATTATTATTATCGCTATAACTGTTATTATTATCCTTATTCTATTGTTAGTATCCGTATTACTCTTGTTTTTATCCTTACAACTGTTATTATTATTCTTATTATTATTATTATTATCGCTATAACTGTTATTATTATCCTTATTCTATTGTTACTATCCGTATTACTCTTGTCTTTAACCTTACAACTGTTATTATTATTCTTATTACTATTATTAGTATCCCTATTCCTCTTGTGTTTATCCTTATAACTATTATTATTATCCTTATTATTATTATTATTATTATCGCTATAACTGTTATTATTATCCTTATTCTATTGTTACTAACCGTATTACTCTTGTCATTATCCTTATAACTGTTATTATTATTCTTATTACTATTATTATTATCCCTATTCCTCTTGTGTTTATCCTTATGACTATTATTATTATCTTTATTATTATTATTATTATCGCTATAACTGTTATTATTATCCTTATTACTATTATTATTATCGCTATAACTGTTATTATTATCCTTATTCTATTGTTACCATCCGTATTACTCTTGTCTTTATCCTTACAACTGTTATTATTATTCTTATTACTATTATTATTATCGCTATAACCGTTATTATTATCCTTATTCTATTGTTACTATCCGTATTCCTCTTGTCTCCATCCTTGTAACTATTATTATTATCCTTATTATTATTATTATTATCGCTATAACTGTTATAATTATCCTTATTACTATTATTATTATCGCTATAACTGTTATTATTATTCTTATTACTATTATTATTATCGCTATAACTGTTATTATTATCCTTATTCTATTGTTACTATCCGTATTACTCTTGTCTTTATCCATATAACTATTATTATTATCCTTATTACTATTATTATTATCGCTATAACTGTTATTATTATACTTATTCTATTGTTACTATCCGTATTCCTCTTGTCTTCATCCTTATAACTATTATTATTATCCTTATTATTATTATTATTATCGCTATAACTGTTATTATTATCCTTATTCTATTGTTTCTATCCGTATTACTCTTGTCTTTAT
Source organism: Megachile ligniseca (assembly GCA_945859555.1). NCBI lineage: Eukaryota > Metazoa > Arthropoda > Insecta > Hymenoptera > Megachilidae > Megachile > Megachile ligniseca. The sequence goes on from CAMAOC010000009.1 coordinate 25,713, forward strand.
CCATATAACTATTATTATTATCCTTATTACTATTGTTATTATCGCTATAACTGTTATTATTATTCTTATTACTATTATTTTAATTCTTATTATTATTATTATTATCGCTATAACTGTTATTATTATTCTTATTACTATTATTATTATCCCTATTCCTCGTGTCTTTATCCTTATATCTATTATTCTTATTCTTATTACTATTATTATTATCGCTATAAATGTTATTATTATCCTTATTCTATTGTTACTATCCGTATTACTCTTGTCTTTATCCATATAACTATTATTATTATCCCTATTCCTCTTGTCTTTATCCTTATGACTATTATTATTATCTTTATTATTATTATTATTATCGCTATAACTGTTATTATTATCCTTATTACTATTATTATTATCGCTATAACTGTTATTATTATCCTTATTCTATTGTTACCATCCGTATTACTCTGGTCTTTATCCTTACAACTGTTATTATTATCCTTATTACTATTATTATTATCGCTATAACTGTTATTATTATACTTATTCTATTGTTACTATCCGTATTCCTCTTGTCTTCATCCTTATAACTATTATTATTATCCTTATTATTATTATTATTATCGCTATAACTGTTATAATTATCCTTATTACTATTATTATTATCGCTATAACTGTTATTATTATCCTTATTACTATTATTATTATCGCTATAACTGTTATTATTATTCCTATTACTATTATTATTATCGCTATAACTGTTATTATTATCCTTATTCTATTGTTACTATACGTATTCTTCTTGTCTTTATCCGTATAACTATTAGTATTATCCTTATTAGTCTTGTCTTTATCCTTATAACTATTAGTATTATCCTTATTACTATTGTTATTATCGCTATAACTGTTATTATTATTCTTATTACTATTATTATTATCAATATTCCTCTTGTCTTTATCCTTATATCTATTATTATTATTCTTATTACTATTATTATTATCCCTATTCCTCTTGTCTTTATCGTTATGACTATTATTATTATCTTTATTATTATTATTATTATCGCTATAACTGTTATTATTATCCTTATTCTATTGTTACTATCCGTATTACTCTTGTCTTTAACCTTACAACTGTTATTATTATTCTTATTACTATTATTATTATCGCGATAAATGTTATTATTATCCTTATTCTATTGTTTCTATCCGTATTACTCTTGTCTTTATCCATATAACTATTATTATTATCCTTATTACTATTGTTATTATCGCTATAACTGTTATTATTATTCTTATTACTATTATTTTAATTCTTATTATTATTATTATTATCGCTATAACTGTTATTATTATTCTTATTACTATTATTATTATCCCTATTCCTCGTGTCTTTATCCTTATATCTATTATTCTTATTCTTATTACTATTATTATTATCGCTATAAATGTTATTATTATCCTTATTCTATTGTTACTATACGTATTCTTCTTGTCTTTATCCGTATAACTATTAGTATTATCCTTATTAGTCTTGACTTTATCCTTATAACTATTAGTATTATCCTTATTACTATTGTTATTATCGCTATAACTGTTATTATTATTCTTATTACTATTATTATTATCCCTATTCCTCTTGTCTTTATCCTTATATCTATTATTATTATTCTTATTACTATTATTATTATCCCTATTCCTCTTGTCTTTATCCTTATGACTATTATTATTATCTTTATTATTATTATTATTATCGCTATAACTGTTATTATTATCCTTATTCTATTGTTACTATCCGTATTACTCTTGTCTTTAACCTTACAACTGTTATTATTATTCTTATTACTATTATTATTATCGCGATAAATGTTATTATTATCCTTATTCTATTGTTTCTATCCGTATTACTCTTGTCTTTATCCATATAACTATTATTATTATCCTTATTACTATTATTATTATCGCTATAACTGTTATTATTATACTTATTCTATTGTTACTATCCGTATTCCTCTTCTCTTCATCCTTATAACTATTATTATTATCCTTATTATTATTATTATTATCGCTATAACTGTTATAATTATCCTTATTACTATTATTATTATCGCTATTCCTCTTGTGTTTATCCTTATGACTATTATTATTATCTTTATTATTATTATTATTATCGCTATAACGGTTATTATTATCCTTATTACTATTATTATTATCGCTATAACTGTTATTATTATCCTTATTACTATTATTATTATCGCTATAACTATTATTATTATCCCTATTCCTCTTGTCTTTATCCTTATATCTATTATTCTTATTCTTATTACTATTATTATTATCGCTATAACTGTTATAATTATCCTTATTACTATTATTATTATCGCTATAACTGTTATTATTATCCTTATTACTATTATTATTATCGCTATAACTATTATTATTATTCTTATTACTCTTATTATTATCGCTATAACTGTTATTATTATCCTTATTCTATTGTTACTATACGTATTCTTCTTGTCTTTATCCGTATAACTATTAGTATTATCCTTATTAGTCTTGTCTTTATCCTTATAACTATTAGTATTATCCTTATTACTATTGTTATTATCGCTATAACTGTTATTATTATTCTTATTACTATTATTTTAATTCTTATTATTATTATTATTATCGCTATAACTGTTATTATTATTCTTATTACTATTATTATTATCCCTATTCCTCGTGTCTTTATCCTTATATCTATTATTCTTATTCTTATTACTATTATTATTATCGCTATAAATGTTATTATTATCCTTATTCTATTGTTACTATCCGTATTACTCTTGTCTTTATCCATATAACTATTATTATTATCCCTATTCCTCTTGTCTTTATCCTTATGACTATTATTATTATCTTTATTATTATTATTATTATCGCTATAACTGTTATTATTATCCTTATTACTATTATTATTATCGCTATAACTGTTATTATTATCCTTATTCTATTGTTACCATCCGTATTACTCTTGTCTTTATCCTTACAACTGTTATTATTATTCTTATTACTATTATTATTATCGCTATAACCGTTATTATTATCCTTATTCTATTGTTACTATCCGTATTCCTCTTGTCTCCATCCTTGTAACTATTATTATTATCCTTATTATTATTATTATTATCGCTATAACTGTTATAATTATCCTTATTACTATTATTATTATCGCTATAACTGTTATTATTATACTTATTACTATTATTATTATCGCTATAACTGTTATTATTATCCTTATTCTATTGTTACTATCCGTATTACTCTTGTCTTTATCCATATAACTATTATTATTATCCTTATTACTATTATTATTATCGCTATAACTGTTATTATTATACTTATTCTATTGTTACTATCCGTATTCCTCTTGTCTTCATCCTTATAACTATTATTATTATCCTTATTATTATTATTATTATCGCTATAACTGTTATAATTATCCTTATTACTATTATTATTATCGCTATAACTGTTATTATTATCCTTATTACTATTATTATTATCGCTATAACTGTTATTATTATTCTTATTACTATTATTATTATCCCTATTTCCCTTGTCTTTATCCTTATAACTATTATTATTATTATTATTATTATTATTATTATCGCTATAACTGTTATTATTATCCTTATTCTATTGTTAGTATCCGTATTACTCTTGTTTTTATCCTTACAACTGTTATTATTATTCTTATTAATATTATTATTATCGCTATAACTGTTATTATTATCCTTATTCTATTGTTACTATCCGTATTACTCTTGTCTTTAACCTTACAACTGTTATTATTATTCTTATTACTATTATTATTATCCCTATTCCTCTTGTGTTTATCCTTATAACTATTATTATTATCCCTATTCCTCTTGTGTTTATCCTTATGACTATTATTATTATCTTTATTATTATTATTATTATCGCTATAACTGTTATTATTATCCTTATTACTATTATTATTATCGCTATAACTGTTATTATTATCCTTATTCTATTGTTACCATCCGTATTACTCTTGTCTCTATCCTTACAACTGTTATTATTATTCTTATTACTATTATTATTATCGCTATAACCGTTATTATTATCCTTATTCTATTGTTACTATCCGTATTCCTCTTGTCTCCATCCTTGTAACTATTATTATTATCCTTATTATTATTATTATTATCGCTATAACTGTTATAATTATCCTTATTACTATTATTATTATCGCTATAACTGTTATTATTATTCTTATTACTATTATTATTATCGCTATAACTGTTATTATTATCCTTATTCTATTGTTACTATCCGTATTACTCTTGTCTTTATCCATATAACTATTATTATTATCCTTATTACTATTATTATTATCGCTATAACTGTTATTATTATACTTATTCTATTGTTACTATCCGTATTCCTCTTGTCTTCATCCTTATAACTATTATTATTATCCTTATTATTATTATTATTATCGCTATAACTGTTATTATTATCCTTATTCTATTGTTACTATCCGTATTACTCTTGTCTTTAACCTTACAACTGTTATTATTATTCTTATTACTATTATTATTATCGCTATAAATGTTATTATTATCCTTATTCTATTGTTACTATCCGTATTACTCTTGTCTTTATCCATACAACTATTATTATTATCCTTATTACTATTATTATTATCGCTATAACTGTCATTATTATCCTTATTCTATTGTTACTATACGTATTACTCTTGTCTTTATGCTTATAACTATTATTATTATCCTTATTACTATTATTATTATCGCTATAACCGTTATTATTATTCTTATTACTATTATTATTATCCCTATTCCTCTTGTCTTTAACCTTACAACTGTTATTATTATTCTTATTACTATTATTATTATCGCTATAAATGTTATTATTATCCTTATTCTATTGTTACTATCCGTATTACTCTTGTCTTTATCCATATAACTATTATTATTATCCTTATTACTATTATTATTATCGCTATAACTGTTATTATTATACTTATTCTATTGTTACTATCCGTATTCCTCTTCTCTTCATCCTTATAACTATTATTATTATCCTTATTATTATTATTATTATCGCTATAACTGTTATAATTATCCTTATTACTATTATTATTATCGCTATAACTGTTATTATTATCCTTATTACTATTATTATTATCGCTATAACTGTTATTATTATTCTTATTACTATTATTATTATCCCTATTTCCCTTGTCTTTATCCTTATAACTATTATTATTATTATTATTATTATTATTATTATTATCGCTATAACTGTTATTATTATCCTTATTCTATTGTTAGTATCCGTATTACTCTTGTTTTTATCCTTACAACTGTTATTATTATTCTTATTATTATTATTATTATCGCTATAACTGTTATTATTATCCTTATTCTATTGTTACTATCCGTATTACTCTTGTCTTTAACCTTACAACTGTTATTATTATTCTTATTACTATTATTAGTATCCCTATTCCTCTTGTGTTTATCCTTATAACTATTATTATTATCCTTATTATTATTATTATTATTATCGCTATAACTGTTATTATTATCCTTATTCTATTGTTACTAACCGTATTACTCTTGTCATTATCCTTATAACTGTTATTATTATTCTTATTACTATTATTATTATCCCTATTCCTCTTGTGTTTATCCTTATGAATATTATTATTATCTTTATTATTATTATTATTATCGCTATAACTGTTATTATTATCCTTATTACTATTATTATTATCGCTATAACTGTTATTATTATTCTTATTACTATTATTATTATCAATATTCCTCTTGTCTTTATCCTTATATCTATTATTATTATTCTTATTACTATTATTATTATCCCTATTCCTCTTGTCTTTATCGTTATGACTATTATTATTATCTTTATTATTATTATTATTATCGCTATAACTGTTATTATTATCCTTATTCTATTGTTACTATCCGTATTACTCTTGTCTTTAACCTTACAACTGTTATTATTATTCTTATTACTATTATTATTATCGCGATAAATGTTATTATTATCCTTATTCTATTGTTTCTATCCGTATTACTCTTGTCTTTATCCATATAACTATTATTATTATCCTTATTACTATTGTTATTATCGCTATAACTGTTATTATTATTCTTATTACTATTATTTTAATTCTTATTATTATTATTATTATCGCTATAACTGTTATTATTATTCTTATTACTATTATTATTATCCCTATTCCTCGTGTCTTTATCCTTATATCTATTATTCTTATTCTTATTACTATTATTATTATCGCTATAAATGTTATTATTATCCTTATTCTATTGTTACTATACGTATTCTTCTTGTCTTTATCCGTATAACTATTAGTATTATCCTTATTAGTCTTGACTTTATCCTTATAACTATTAGTATTATCCTTATTACTATTGTTATTATCGCTATAACTGTTATTATTATTCTTATTACTATTATTATTATCCCTATTCCTCTTGTCTTTATCCTTATATCTATTATTATTATTCTTATTACTATTATTATTATCCCTATTCCTCTTGTCTTTATCCTTATGACTATTATTATTATCTTTATTATTATTATTATTATCGCTATAACTGTTATTATTATCCTTATTCTATTGTTACTATCCGTATTACTCTTGTCTTTAACCTTACAACTGTTATTATTATTCTTATTACTATTATTATTATCGCGATAAATGTTATTATTATCCTTATTCTATTGTTTCTATCCGTATTACTCTTGTCTTTATCCATATAACTATTATTATTATCCTTATTACTATTATTATTATCGCTATAACTGTTATTATTATACTTATTCTATTGTTACTATCCGTATTCCTCTTCTCTTCATCCTTATAACTATTATTATTATCCTTATTATTATTATTATTATCGCTATAACTGTTATAATTATCCTTATTACTATTATTATTATCGCTATAACTATTATTATTATCCCTATTCCTCTTGTCTTTATCCTTATATCTATTATTCTTATTCTTATTACTATTATTATTATCGCTATAACTGTTATAATTATCCTTATTACTATTATTATTATCGCTATAACTGTTATTATTATCCTTATTACTATTATTATTATCGCTATAACTATTATTATTATTCTTATTACTCTTATTATTATCGCTATAACTGTTATTATTATCCTTATTCTATTGTTACTATACGTATTCTTCTTGTCTTTATCCGTATAACTATTAGTATTATCCTTATTAGTCTTGTCTTTATCCTTATAACTATTAGTATTATCCTTATTACTATTGTTATTATCGCTATAACTGTTATTATTATTCTTATTACTATTATTTTAATTCTTATTATTATTATTATTATCGCTATAACTGTTATTATTATTCTTATTACTATTATTATTATCCCTATTCCTCGTGTCTTTATCCTTATATCTATTATTCTTATTCTTATTACTATTATTATTATCGCTATAAATGTTATTATTATCCTTATTCTATTGTTACTATCCGTATTACTCTTGTCTTTATCCATATAACTATTATTATTATCCCTATTCCTCTTGTCTTTATCCTTATGACTATTATTATTATCTTTATTATTATTATTATTATCGCTATAACTGTTATTATTATCCTTATTACTATTATTATTATCGCTATAACTGTTATTATTATCCTTATTCTATTGTTACCATCCGTATTACTCTTGTCTTTATCCTTACAACTGTTATTATTATTCTTATTACTATTATTATTATCGCTATAACCGTTATTATTATCCTTATTCTATTGTTACTATCCGTATTCCTCTTGTCTCCATCCTTGTAACTATTATTATTATCCTTATTATTATTATTATTATCGCTATAACTGTTATAATTATCCTTATTACTATTATTATTATCGCTATAACTGTTATTATTATACTTATTACTATTATTATTATCGCTATAACTGTTATTATTATCCTTATTCTATTGTTACTATCCGTATTACTCTTGTCTTTATCCATATAACTATTATTATTATCCTTATTACTATTATTATTATCGCTATAACTGTTATTATTATACTTATTCTATTGTTACTATCCGTATTCCTCTTGTCTTCATCCTTATAACTATTATTATTATCCTTATTATTATTATTATTATCGCTATAACTGTTATAATTATCCTTATTACTATTATTATTATCGCTATAACTGTTATTATTATCCTTATTACTATTATTATTATCGCTATAACTGTTATTATTATTCTTATTACTATTATTATTATCCCTATTTCCCTTGTCTTTATCCTTATAACTATTATTATTATTATTATTATTATTATTATTATTATCGCTATAACTGTTATTATTATCCTTATTCTATTGTTAGTATCCGTATTACTCTTGTTTTTATCCTTACAACTGTTATTATTATTCTTATTATTATTATTATTATCGCTATAACTGTTATTATTATCCTTATTCTATTGTTACTATCCGTATTACTCTTGTCTTTAACCTTACAACTGTTATTATTATTCTTATTACTATTATTAGTATCCCTATTCCTCTTGTGTTTATCCTTATAACTATTATTATTATCCTTATTATTATTATTATTATTATCGCTATAACTGTTATTATTATCCTTATTCTATTGTTACTAACCGTATTACTCTTGTCATTATCCTTATAACTGTTATTATTATTCTTATTACTATTATTATTATCCCTATTCCTCTTGTGTTTATCCTTATGAATATTATTATTATCTTTATTATTATTATTATTATCGCTATAACTGTTATTATTATCCTTATTACTATTATTATTATCGCTATAACTGTTATTATTATCCTTATTCTATTGTTACCATCCGTATTACTCTTGTCTTTATCCTTACAACTGTTATTATTATTCTTATTACTATTATTATTATCGCTATAACCGTTATTATTATCCTTATTCTATTGTTACTATCCGTATTCCTCTTGTCTCCATCCTTGTAACTATTATTATTATCCTTATTATTATTATTATTATCGCTATAACTGTTATTATTATCCTTATTCTATTGTTACTAGCCGTATTACTCTTGTCTTTAACCTTACAACTGTTATTATTATTCTTATTACTATTATTATTATCGCTATAAATGTTATTATTATCCTTATTCTATTGTTACTATCCGTATTACTCTTGTCTTTATCCATACAACTATTATTATTATCCTTATTACTATTATTATTATCGCTATAACTGTCATTATTATCCTTATTCTATTGTTACTATACGTATTACTCTTGTCTTTATGCTTATAACTATTATTATTATCCTTATTACTATTATTATTATCGCTATAACCGTTATTATTATTCTTATTACTATTATTATTATCCCTATTCCTCTTGTCTTTAACCTTACAACTGTTATTATTATTCTTATTACTATTATTATTATCGCTATAAATGTTATTATTATCCTTATTCTATTGTTACTATCCGTATTACTCTTGTCTTTATCCATATAACTATTATTATTATCCTTATTACTATTATTATTATCGCTATAACTGTTATTATTATACTTATTCTATTGTTACTATCCGTATTCCTCTTCTCTTCATCCTTATAACTATTATTATTATCCTTATTATTATTATTATTATCGCTATAACTGTTATAATTATCCTTATTACTATTATTATTATCGCTATAACTGTTATTATTATCCTTATTACTATTATTATTATCGCTATAACTGTTATTATTATTCTTATTTCTATTATTATTATCCCTATTTCCCTTGTCTTTATCCTTATAACTATTATTATTATTATTATTATTATTATTATTATTATCGCTATAACTGTTATTATTATCCTTATTCTATTGTTAGTATCCGTATTACTCTTGTTTTTATCCTTACAACTGTTATTATTATTCTTATTATTATTATTATTATCGCTATAACTGTTATTATTATCCTTATTCTATTGTTACTATCCGTATTACTCTTGTCTTTAACCTTACAACTGTTATTATTATTCTTATTACTATTATTAGTATCCCTATTCCTCTTGTGTTTATCCTTATAACTATTATTATTATCCTTATTATTATTATTATTATTATCGCTATAACTGTTATTATTATCCTTATTCTATTGTTACTAACCGTATTACTCTTGTCATTATCCTTATAACTGTTATTATTATTCTTATTACTATTATTATTATCCCTATTCCTCTTGTGTTTATCCTTATGACTATTATTATTATCTTTATTATTATTATTATTATCGCTATAACTGTTATTATTATCCTTATTACTATTATTATTATCGCTATAACTGTTATTATTATCCTTATTCTATTGTTACCATCCGTATTACTCTTGTCTTTATCCTTACAACTGTTATTATTATTCTTATTACTATTATTATTATCGCTATAACCGTTATTATTATCCTTATTCTATTGTTACTATCCGTATTCCTCTTGTCTCCATCCTTGTAACTATTATTATTATCCTTATTATTATTATTATTATCGCTATAACTGTTATAATTATCCTTATTACTATTATTATTATCGCTATAACTGTTATTATTATTCTTATTACTATTATTATTATCGCTATAACTGTTATTATTATCCTTATTCTATTGTTACTATCCGTATTACTCTTGTCTTTATCCATATAACTATTATTATTATCCTTATTACTATTATTATTATCGCTATAACTGTTATTATTATACTTATTCTATTGTTACTATCCGTATTCCTCTTGTCTTCATCCTTATAACTATTATTATTATCCTTATTATTATTATTATTATCGCTATAACTGTTATAATTATCCTTATTACTATTATTATTATCGCTATAACTGTTATTATTATCCTTATTACTATTATTATTATCGCTATAACTGTTATTATTATTCCTATTACTATTATTATTATCGCTATAACTGTTATTATTATCCTTATTCTATTGTTACTGTACGTATGCTTCTTGTCTTTATCCGTATAACTATTAGTATTATCCTTATTAGTCTTGTCTTTATCCTTATAACTATTAGTATTATCCTTATTACTATTGTTATTATCGCTATAACTGTTATTATTATTCTTATTACTATTGTTATTATCCCTATTCCTCTTGTCTTTATCCTTATATCTATTATTATTATTCTTATTACTATTATTATTATCCCTATTCCTCTTGTCTTTATCCTTATGACTATTATTATTATCTTTATTATTATTATTATTATCGCTATAACTGTTATTATTATCCTTATTCTATTGTTACTATCCGTATTACTCTTGTCTTTAACCTTACAACTGTTATTATTATTCTTATTACTATTATTATTATCGCGATAAATGTTATTATTATCCTTATTCTATTGTTTCTATCCGTATTACTCTTGTCTTTATCCATATAACTATTATTATTATCCTTATTACTATTGTTATTATCGCTATAACTGTTATTATTATTCTTATTACTATTATTTTAATTCTTATTATTATTATTATTATCGCTATAACTGTTATTATTATTCTTATTACTATTATTATTATCCCTATTCCTCGTGTCTTTATCCTTATATCTATTATTCTTATTCTTATTACTATTATTATTATCGCTATAAATGTTATTATTATCCTTATTCTATTGTTACTATCCGTATTACTCTTGTCTTTATCCATATAACTATTATTATTATCCCTATTCCTCTTGTCTTTATCCTTATGACTATTATTATTATCTTTATTATTATTATTATTATCGCTATAACTGTTATTATTATCCTTATTACTATTATTATTATCGCTATAACTGTTATTATTATCCTTATTCTATTGTTACCATCCGTATTACTCTTGTCTTTATCCTTACAACTGTTATTATTATTCTTATTACTATTATTATTATCGCTATAACCGTTATTATTATCCTTATTCTATTGTTACTATCCGTATTCCTCTTGTCTCCATCCTTGTAACTATTATTATTATCCTTATTATTATTATTATTATCGCTATAACTGTTATAATTATCCTTATTACTATTATTATTATCGCTATAACTGTTATTATTATACTTATTACTATTATTATTATCGCTATAACTGTTATTATTATCCTTATTCTATTGTTACTATCCGTATTACTCTTGTCTTTATCCATATAACTATTATTATTATCCTTATTACTATTATTATTATCGCTATAACTGTTATTATTATACTTATTCTATTGTTACTATCCGTATTCCTCTTGTCTTCATCCTTATAACTATTATTATTATCCTTATTATTATTATTATTATCGCTATAACTGTTATAATTATCCTTATTACTATTATTATTATCGCTATAACTGTTATTATTATCCTTATTACTATTATTATTATCGCTATAACTGTTATTATTATTCTTATTACTATTATTATTATCCCTATTTCCCTTGTCTTTATCCTTATAACTATTATTATTATTATTATTATTATTATTATCGCTATAACTGTTATTATTATCCTTATTCTATTGTTAGTATCCGTATTACTCTTGTTTTTATCCTTACAACTGTTATTATTATTCTTATTATTATTATTATTATCGCTATAACTGTTATTATTATCCGTATTCTATTGTTACTATCCGTATTACTCTTGTCTTTAACCTTACAACTGTTATTATTATTCTTATTACTATTATTATTATCCCTATTCCTCTTGTGTTTATCCTTATAACTATTATTATTATCCTTATTATTATTATTATTATTATCGCTATAACTGTTATTATTATCCTTATTCTATTGTTACTAACCGTATTACTCTTGTCATTATCCTTATAACTGTTATTATTATTCTTATTACTATTATTATTATCCCTATTCCTCTTGTGTTTATCCTTATGACTATTATTATTATCTTTATTATTATTATTATTATCGCTATAACTGTTATTATTATCCTTATTACTATTATTATTATCGCTATAACTGTTATTATTATCCTTATTCTATTGTTACCATCCGTATTACTCTTGTCTTTATCCTTACAACTGTTATTATTATTCTTATTACTATTATTATTATCGCTATAACCGTTATTATTATCCTTATTCTATTGTTACTATCCGTATTCCTCTTGTCTCCATCCTTGTAACTATTATTATTATCCTTATTATTATTATTATTATCGCTATAACTGTTATAATTATCCTTATTACTATTATTATTATCGCTATAACTGTTATTATTATTCTTATTACTATTATTATTATCGCTATAACTGTTATTATTATCCTTATTCTATTGTTACTATCCGTATTACTCTTGTCTTTATCCATATAACTATTATTATTATCCTTATTACTATTATTATTATCGCTATAACTGTTATTATTATACTTATTCTATTGTTACTATCCGTATTCCTCTTCTCTTCATCCTTATAACTATTATTATTATCCTTATTATTATTATTATTATCGCTATAACTGTTATAATTATCCTTATTACTATTATTATTATCGCTATAACTGTTATTATTATCCTTATTACTATTATTATTATCGCTATAACTGTTATTATTATTCTTATTACTATTATTATTATCCCTATTTCCCTTGTCTTTATCCTTATAACTATTATTATTATTATTATTATTATTCTTATTATCGCTATAACTGTTATTATTATCCTTATTCTATTGTTACTATACGTATTCTTCTTGTCTTTATCCGTATAACTATTAGTATTATCCTTATTAGTCTTGTCTTTATCCTTATAACTATTAGTATTATCCTTATTACTATTGTTATTATCGCTATAACTGTTATTATTATTCTTATTACTATTATTATTATCCCTATTCCTCTTGTCTTTATCCTTATATCTATTATTATTATTCTTATTACTATTATTATTATCCTTATTATTATTATTATTATCGCTATAACTGTTATAATTAGCCTTATTACTATTATTATTATCGCTATAACTGTTATTATTATCCTTATTCTATTGTTACTATCCGTATTACTCTTGTCATTATCCTTATAACTGTTATTATTATTCTTATTACTATTATTATTATCCCTATTCCTCTTGTCTTTATCCTTATGACTATTATTATTATCTTTATTATTATTATTATTATCGCTATAACTGTTATTATTATCCTTATTCTATTGTTACTATCCGTATTACTCTTGTCTTTAACCTTACAACTGTTATTATTATTCTTATTACTATTATTATTATCGCGATAAATGTTATTATTATCCTTATTCTATTGTTTCTATCCGTATTACTCTTGTCTTTATCCATATAACTATTATTATTATCCTTATTACTATTATTATTATCGCTATAACTATTATTATTATACTTATTCTATTGTTACTATCCGTATTCCTCTTCTCTTCATCCTTATAACTATTATTATTATCCTTATTATTATTATTATTATCGCTATAACTGTTATAATTATCCTTATTACTATTATTATTATCGCTATTCCTCTTGTGTTTATCCTTATGACTATTATTATTATCTTTATTATTATTATTATTATCGCTATAACGGTTATTATTATCCTTATTACTATTATTATTATCGCTATAACTGTTATTATTATCCTTATTACTATTATTATTATCGCTATAACTATTATTATTATCCCTATTCCTCTTGTCTTTATCCTTATATCTATTATTCTTATTCTTATTACTATTATTATTATCGCTATAACTGTTATAATTATCCTTATTACTATTATTATTATCGCTATAACTGTTATTATTATCCTTATTACTATTATTATTATCGCTATAACTGTTATTATTATTCTTATTACTCTTATTATTATCGCTACAACTGTTATTATTATCCTTATTCTATTGTTACTATACGTATTCTTCTTGTCTTTATCCGTATAACTATTAGTATTATCCTTATTAGTCTTGTCTTTATCCTTATAACTATTAGTATTATCCTTATTACTATTGTTATTATCGCTATAACTGTTATTATTATTCTTATTACTATTATTTTAATTCTTATTATTATTATTATTATCGCTATAACTGTTATTATTATTCTTATTACTATTATTATTATCCCTATTCCTCGTGTCTTTATCCTTATATCTATTATTCTTATTCTTATTACTATTATTATTATCGCTATAAATGTTATTATTATCCTTATTCTATTGTTACTATCCGTATTACTCTTGTCTTTATCCATATAACTATTATTATTATCCCTATTCCTCTTGTCTTTATCCTTATGACTATTATTATTATCTTTATTATTATTATTATTATCGCTATAACTGTTATTATTATCCTTATTACTATTATTATTATCCCTATTCCTCTTGTGTTTATCCTTATGACTATTATTATTATCTTTATTATTATTATTATTATCGCTATAACTGTTATTATTATCCTTATTACTATTATTATTATCGCTATAACTGTTATTATTATCCTTATTCTATTGTTACCATCCGTATTACTCTTGTCTTTATCCTTACAACTGTTATTATTATTCTTATTACTATTATTATTATCGCTATAACCGTTATTATTATTCTTATTACTATTATTATTATCCCTATTCCGCTTGTATTTATCCTTCTAACTATTATTATTATCCTTATTCTATTGTTGCTATCCGTATTACTCTTGTGTTTATCCTTATAACTGTTATTATTATTCTTATTACTATTATTATTATCGCTATAACTGTTATTATTATCCTTATTACTATTATTATTATCGCTATAACTGTTATTATTATTCCTATTACTATTATTATTATCGCTATAACTGTTATTATTATCCTTATTCTATTGTTACTATACGTATTCTTCTTGTCTTTATCCGTATAACTATTAGTATTATCCTTATTAGTCTTGTCTTTATCCTTATAACTATTAGTATTATCCTTATTACTATTGTTATTATCGCTATAACTGTTATTATTATTCTTATTACTATTATTATTATCCCTATTCCTCTTGTCTTTATCCTTATATCTATTATTATTATTCTTATTACTATTATTATTATCCTTATTATTATTATTATTATCGCTATAACTGTTATAATTAGCCTTATTACTATTATTATTATCGCTATAACTGTTATTATTATCCTTATTCTATTGTTACTATCCGTATTACTCTTGTCATTATCCTTATAACTGTTATTATTATTCTTATTACTATTATTATTATCCCTATTCCTCTTGTCTTTATCCTTATGACTATTATTATTATCTTTATTATTATTATTATTATCGCTATAACTGTTATTATTATCCTTATTCTATTGTTACTATCCGTATTACTCTTGTCTTTAACCTTACAACTGTTATTATTATTCTTATTACTATTATTATTATCGCGATAAATGTTATTATTATCCTTATTCTATTGTTTCTATCCGTATTACTCTTGTCTTTATCCATATAACTATTATTATTATCCTTATTACTATTATTATTATCGCTATAACTATTATTATTATACTTATTCTATTGTTACTATCCGTATTCCTCTTCTCTTCATCCTTATAACTATTATTATTATCCTTATTATTATTATTATTATCGCTATAACTGTTATAATTATCCTTATTACTATTATTATTATCGCTATTCCTCTTGTGTTTATCCTTATGACTATTATTATTATCTTTATTATTATTATTATTATCGCTATAACGGTTATTATTATCCTTATTACTATTATTATTATCGCTATAACTGTTATTATTATCCTTATTACTATTATTATTATCGCTATAACTATTATTATTATCCCTATTCCTCTTGTCTTTATCCTTATATCTATTATTCTTATTCTTATTACTATTATTATTATCGCTATAACTGTTATAATTATCCTTATTACTATTATTATTATCGCTATAACTGTTATTATTATCCTTATTACTATTATTATTATCGCTATAACTGTTATTATTATTCTTATTACTCTTATTATTATCGCTATAACTGTTATTATTATCCTTATTCTATTGTTACTATACGTATTCTTCTTGTCTTTATCCGTATAACTATTAGTATTATCCTTATTAGTCTTGTCTTTATCCTTATAACTATTAGTATTATCCTTATTACTATTGTTATTATCGCTATAACTGTTATTATTATTCTTATTACTATTATTTTAATTCTTATTATTATTATTATTATCGCTATAACTGTTATTATTATTCTTATTACTATTATTATTATCCCTATTCCTCGTGTCTTTATCCTTATATCTATTATTCTTATTCTTATTACTATTATTATTATCGCTATAAATGTTATTATTATCCTTATTCTATTGTTACTATCCGTATTACTCTTGTCTTTATCCATATAACTATTATTATTATCCCTATTCCTCTTGTCTTTATCCTTATGACTATTATTATTATCTTTATTATTATTATTATTATCGCTATAACTGTTATTATTATCCTTATTACTATTATTATTATCCCTATTCCTCTTGTGTTTATCCTTATGACTATTATTATTATCTTTATTATTATTATTATTATCGCTATAACTGTTATTATTATCCTTATTACTATTATTATTATCGCTATAACTGTTATTATTATCCTTATTCTATTGTTACCATCCGTATTACTCTTGTCTTTATCCTTACAACTGTTATTATTATTCTTATTACTATTATTATTATCGCTATAACCGTTATTATTATTCTTATTACTATTATTATTATCCCTATTCCGCTTGTACTTATCCTTCTAACTATTATTATTATCCTTATTCTATTGTTGCTATCCGTATTACTCTTGTGTTTATCCTTATAACTGTTATTATTATTCTTATTACTATTATTATTATCGCTATAACTGTTATTATTATCCTTATTCTATTGTTACTATACGTATTAGTCTTGTCTTTATCCTTATAACTATTATTATTATCCTTATTACTATTATTATTATCGCTATAACTGTTATTATTATTCTTATTGCTATTATTATTATCCCTATTCCTCTTGTGTTTATCCTTATGACTATTATTATTATCTTTATTATTATTATTATTATCGCTATAAATGTTATTATTATCCTTATTACTATTATTATTATCGCTATAACTGTTATTATTATTCTTATTACTATTATTATTATCCCTATTCCTCTTGTCTTTATCCTTATATCTATTATTATTATTCTTATGACTATTATTATTCTCGCTATAAATGTTATTATTATCCTTATTACTATTATTATTATCGCTATAACTGTTATTATTATCCTTATTACTATTATTATTATCGCTATAACTGTTATTATTATTCTTATTACTATTATTATTATCGCTATAACTGTTATTATTATCCTTATTCTATTGTTACTATACGTATTCTTCTTGTCTTTATCCGTATAACTATTAGTATTATCCTTATTAGTCTTGTCTTTATCCTTATAACTATTAGTATTATCCTTATTACTATTGTTATTATCGCTATAACTGTTATTATTATTCTTATTACTATTATTATTATCCCTATTCCTCTTGTCTTTATCCTTATATCTATTATTATTATTCTTATTACTATTATTATTATCATTATTATTATTATTATCGCTATAACTGTTATAACTAGCCTTATTACTATTATTATTATCGCTATAACTGTTATTATTATCCTTATTCTATTGTTACTATCCGTATTACTCTTGTCATTATCCTTATAACTGTTATTATTATTCTTATTACTATTATTATTATCCCTATTATTATTATTATCGCTATAACTGTTATAACTAGCCTTATTACTATTATTATTATCGCTATAACTGTTATTATTATCCTTATTCTATTGTTACTATCCGTATTACTCTTGTCATTATCCTTATAACTGTTATTATTATTCTTATTACTATTATTATTATCCCTATTTCTCTTGTCCTTATCCTTTTAACTGTTATTATTATCCTTATTACTATTATTATTATCGCTATAACTGTTATTAATGTCCTTATTCTATTCTTACCATCTGTATTACTCTTGTCTTTATCCTTATAACTATTATTATTAGCCTTATTACTATTATTATTATCCCTATTCCTCTTGTCTTTATCCTTATGACTATTATTATTATCTTTATTATTATTGTTATTATCGCTATAACTGTTATAATTGTCCGTATTACTATTATTATTATCGCTATAACTGTTATTATTATTCTTATTATGATTATTATTATCCCTATTCCTCTTGTCTTTATCCTTATAACTATTATTATTATCGCTATTAATGTTATTATTATCATTATTACTGTTATTACTATTCTTATTACTATTACTATTATCAAAATTACTCTTGTCTTTATCCTTATAACTATAATTATTATCCTTATTACTATTATTATTATCGCTATAACTGTTATTATTATTCTTATTACTATTATTATTATCGCTATAAATGTTATTATTATCCTTATTCTATTGTTACTATCCGTATTACTCTTGTCTTTATCCTTATAACTATTATTATTATCCTTATTACTATTATTATTATCGCTATAACTGTTATTATTATCCATATTCTATTGTTACTATCCGTATTCCTCTTGTCTTCATCCTTATAACTATTATTATTATCCTTATTATTATTATTATCGCTATAACTGTTATAATTATCCTTATTACTATTATTATTATCGCTATAACGGTTATTATAATCCTTATTCTATTGTTACTATCCGTATTACTCTTGCCTTTATCCTTATAACTTTTATTATTATCCTTATTACTATTATTATTATCCTTATTACTATTATTATTATCGCAACAACTGTTATTATTATTCTTCTTACTATTATTATTATCCCTATTCCTCTTGTCTTTATCCTTATAACTATTATTATTATCCTTATTACTGTTATTATTATCGCTATAACTGTTATTATTATTCTTATTACTATTATTATTATCGCTATAACTGTTATTATTATTCTTATTACTATTATTATTATCCCTATTCCTCTTGTCTTTATCCTTATATCTATTATTATTATTCTTATGACTATTATTATTCTCGCTATAAATGTTATTATTATCCTTATTACTATTATTATTATCGCTATAACTGTTATTATTATCCTTATTACTATTATTATTATCGCTATAACTGTTATTATTATTCTTATTACTATTATTATTATCGCTATAACTGTTATTATTATCCTTATTCTATTGTTACTATACGTATTCTTCTTGTCTTTATCCGTATAACTATTAGTATTATCCTTATTAGTCTTGTCTTTATCCTTATAACTATTAGTATTATCCTTATTACTATTGTTATTATCGCTATAACTGTTATTATTATTCTTATTACTATTATTATTATTCTTATTATTATTATTATTATCGCTATAACTGTTATTATTATTCTTATTACTATTATTATTA
Organism: Megachile ligniseca; assembly: GCA_945859555.1. Taxonomy (NCBI): domain Eukaryota; kingdom Metazoa; phylum Arthropoda; class Insecta; order Hymenoptera; family Megachilidae; genus Megachile; species Megachile ligniseca. Next base: position 46,284 of record CAMAOC010000009.1, read on the forward strand.
TCCCTATTCCTCTTGTCTTTATCCTTATATCCATTATTATTATTCTTATTACTATTATTATTATCGCTATAAATGTTATTATTATCCTTATTCTATTGTTACTATCCGTATTACTCTTGTCTTTATCCATATAACTATTATTATTATCCTTATTACTATTATTATTATCGCTATAACTGTTATTATTATACTTATTCTATTGTTACTATCCGTATTCCTCTTCTCTTCATCCTTATAACTATTATTATTATCCTTATTATTATTATTATTATCGCTATAACTGTTATAATTATCCTTATTACTATTATTATTATCGCTATAACTGTTATTATTATCCTTATTACTATTATTATTATCGCTATAACTGTTATTATTATTCTTATTACTATTATTATTATCCCTATTTCCCTTGTCTTTATCCTTATAACTATTATTATTATTATTATTATTATTATTATTATTATCGCTATAACTGTTATTATTATCCTTATTCTATTGTTAGTATCCGTATTACTCTTGTTTTTATCCTTACAACTGTTATTATTATTCTTATTATTATTATTATTATCGCTATAACTGTTATTATTATCCTTATTCTATTGTTACTATCCGTATTACTCTTGTCTTTAACCTTACAACTGTTATTATTATTCTTATTACTATTATTAGTATCCCTATTCCTCTTGTGTTTATCCTTATAACTATTATTATTATCCTTATTATTATTATTATTATTATCGCTATAACTGTTATTATTATCCTTATTCTATTGTTACTAACCGTATTACTCTTGTCATTATCCTTATAACTGTTATTATTATTCTTATTACTATTATTATTATCCCTATTCCTCTTGTGTTTATCCTTATGAATATTATTATTATCTTTATTATTATTATTATTATCGCTATAACTGTTATTATTATCCTTATTACTATTATTATTATCGCTATAACTGTTATTATTATCCTTATTCTATTGTTACCATCCGTATTACTCTTGTCTTTATCCTTACAACTGTTATTATTATTCTTATTACTATTATTATTATCGCTATAACCGTTATTATTATCCTTATTCTATTGTTACTATCCGTATTCCTCTTGTCTCCATCCTTGTAACTATTATTATTATCCTTATTATTATTATTATTATCGCTATAACTGTTATTATTATCCTTATTCTATTGTTACTATCCGTATTACTCTTGTCTTTAACCTTACAACTGTTATTATTATTCTTATTACTATTATTATTATCGCTATAAATGTTATTATTATCCTTATGCTATTGTTACTATCCGTATTACTCTTGTCTTTATCCATACAACTATTATTATTATCCTTATTACTATTATTATTATCGCTATAACTGTCATTATTATCCTTATTCTATTGTTACTATACGTATTACTCTTGTCTTTATGCTTATAACTATTATTATTATCCTTATTACTATTATTATTATCGCTATAACCGTTATTATTATTCTTATTACTATTATTATTATCCCTATTCCTCTTGTCTTTAACCTTACAACTGTTATTATTATTCTTATTACTATTATTATTATCGCTATAAATGTTATTATTATCCTTATTCTATTGTTACTATCCGTATTACTCTTGTCTTTATCCATATAACTATTATTATTATCCTTATTACTATTATTATTATCGCTATAACTGTTATTATTATACTTATTCTATTGTTACTATCCGTATTCCTCTTCTCTTCATCCTTATAACTATTATTATTATCCTTATTATTATTATTATTATCGCTATAACTGTTATAATTATCCTTATTACTATTATTATTATCGCTATAACTGTTATTATTATCCTTATTACTATTATTATTATCGCTATAACTGTTATTATTATTCTTATTTCTATTATTATTATCCCTATTTCCCTTGTCTTTATCCTTATAACTATTATTATTATTATTATTATTATTATTATTATTATCGCTATAACTGTTATTATTATCCTTATTCTATTGTTAGTATCCGTATTACTCTTGTTTTTATCCTTACAACTGTTATTATTATTCTTATTATTATTATTATTATCGCTATAACTGTTATTATTATCCTTATTCTATTGTTACTATCCGTATTACTCTTGTCTTTAACCTTACAACTGTTATTATTATTCTTATTACTATTATTAGTATCCCTATTCCTCTTGTGTTTATCCTTATAACTATTATTATTATCCTTATTATTATTATTATTATTATCGCTATAACTGTTATTATTATCCTTATTCTATTGTTACTAACCGTATTACTCTTGTCATTATCCTTATAACTGTTATTATTATTCTTATTACTATTATTATTATCCCTATTCCTCTTGTGTTTATCCTTATGACTATTATTATTATCTTTATTATTATTATTATTATCGCTATAACTGTTATTATTATCCTTATTACTATTATTATTATCGCTATAACTGTTATTATTATCCTTATTCTATTGTTACCATCCGTATTACTCTTGTCTTTATCCTTACAACTGTTATTATTATTCTTATTACTATTATTATTATCGCTATAACCGTTATTATTATCCTTATTCTATTGTTACTATCCGTATTCCTCTTGTCTCCATCCTTGTAACTATTATTATTATCCTTATTATTATTATTATTATCGCTATAACTGTTATAATTATCCTTATTACTATTATTATTATCGCTATAACTGTTATTATTATTCTTATTACTATTATTATTATCGCTATAACTGTTATTATTATCCTTATTCTATTGTTACTATCCGTATTACTCTTGTCTTTATCCATATAACTATTATTATTATCCTTATTACTATTATTATTATCGCTATAACTGTTATTATTATACTTATTCTATTGTTACTATCCGTATTCCTCTTGTCTTCATCCTTATAACTATTATTATTATCCTTATTATTATTATTATTATCGCTATAACTGTTATAATTATCCTTATTACTATTATTATTATCGCTATAACTGTTATTATTATCCTTATTACTATTATTATTATCGCTATAACTGTTATTATTATTCCTATTACTATTATTATTATCGCTATAACTGTTATTATTATCCTTATTCTATTGTTACTGTACGTATGCTTCTTGTCTTTATCCGTATAACTATTAGTATTATCCTTATTAGTCTTGTCTTTATCCTTATAACTATTAGTATTATCCTTATTACTATTGTTATTATCGCTATAACTGTTATTATTATTCTTATTACTATTGTTATTATCCCTATTCCTCTTGTCTTTATCCTTATATCTATTATTATTATTCTTATTACTATTATTATTATCCCTATTCCTCTTGTCTTTATCCTTATGACTATTATTATTATCTTTATTATTATTATTATTATCGCTATAACTGTTATTATTATCCTTATTCTATTGTTACTATCCGTATTACTCTTGTCTTTAACCTTACAACTGTTATTATTATTCTTATTACTATTATTATTATCGCGATAAATGTTATTATTATCCTTATTCTATTGTTTCTATCCGTATTACTCTTGTCTTTATCCATATAACTATTATTATTATCCTTATTACTATTGTTATTATCGCTATAACTGTTATTATTATTCTTATTACTATTATTTTAATTCTTATTATTATTATTATTATCGCTATAACTGTTATTATTATTCTTATTACTATTATTATTATCCCTATTCCTCGTGTCTTTATCCTTATATCTATTATTCTTATTCTTATTACTATTATTATTATCGCTATAAATGTTATTATTATCCTTATTCTATTGTTACTATCCGTATTACTCTTGTCTTTATCCATATAACTATTATTATTATCCCTATTCCTCTTGTCTTTATCCTTATGACTATTATTATTATCTTTATTATTATTATTATTATCGCTATAACTGTTATTATTATCCTTATTACTATTATTATTATCGCTATAACTGTTATTATTATCCTTATTCTATTGTTACCATCCGTATTACTCTTGTCTTTATCCTTACAACTGTTATTATTATTCTTATTACTATTATTATTATCGCTATAACCGTTATTATTATCCTTATTCTATTGTTACTATCCGTATTCCTCTTGTCTCCATCCTTGTAACTATTATTATTATCCTTATTATTATTATTATTATCGCTATAACTGTTATAATTATCCTTATTACTATTATTATTATCGCTATAACTGTTATTATTATACTTATTACTATTATTATTATCGCTATAACTGTTATTATTATCCTTATTCTATTGTTACTATCCGTATTACTCTTGTCTTTATCCATATAACTATTATTATTATCCTTATTACTATTATTATTATCGCTATAACTGTTATTATTATACTTATTCTATTGTTACTATCCGTATTCCTCTTGTCTTCATCCTTATAACTATTATTATTATCCTTATTATTATTATTATTATCGCTATAACTGTTATAATTATCCTTATTACTATTATTATTATCGCTATAACTGTTATTATTATCCTTATTACTATTATTATTATCGCTATAACTGTTATTATTATTCTTATTACTATTATTATTATCCCTATTTCCCTTGTCTTTATCCTTATAACTATTATTATTATTATTATTATTATTATTATCGCTATAACTGTTATTATTATCCTTATTCTATTGTTAGTATCCGTATTACTCTTGTTTTTATCCTTACAACTGTTATTATTATTCTTATTATTATTATTATTATCGCTATAACTGTTATTATTATCCGTATTCTATTGTTACTATCCGTATTACTCTTGTCTTTAACCTTACAACTGTTATTATTATTCTTATTACTATTATTATTATCCCTATTCCTCTTGTGTTTATCCTTATAACTATTATTATTATCCTTATTATTATTATTATTATTATCGCTATAACTGTTATTATTATCCTTATTCTATTGTTACTAACCGTATTACTCTTGTCATTATCCTTATAACTGTTATTATTATTCTTATTACTATTATTATTATCCCTATTCCTCTTGTGTTTATCCTTATGACTATTATTATTATCTTTATTATTATTATTATTATCGCTATAACTGTTATTATTATCCTTATTACTATTATTATTATCGCTATAACTGTTATTATTATCCTTATTCTATTGTTACCATCCGTATTACTCTTGTCTTTATCCTTACAACTGTTATTATTATTCTTATTACTATTATTATTATCGCTATAACCGTTATTATTATCCTTATTCTATTGTTACTATCCGTATTCCTCTTGTCTCCATCCTTGTAACTATTATTATTATCCTTATTATTATTATTATTATCGCTATAACTGTTATAATTATCCTTATTACTATTATTATTATCGCTATAACTGTTATTATTATTCTTATTACTATTATTATTATCGCTATAACTGTTATTATTATCCTTATTCTATTGTTACTATCCGTATTACTCTTGTCTTTATCCATATAACTATTATTATTATCCTTATTACTATTATTATTATCGCTATAACTGTTATTATTATACTTATTCTATTGTTACTATCCGTATTCCTCTTCTCTTCATCCTTATAACTATTATTATTATCCTTATTATTATTATTATTATCGCTATAACTGTTATAATTATCCTTATTACTATTATTATTATCGCTATAACTGTTATTATTATCCTTATTACTATTATTATTATCGCTATAACTGTTATTATTATTCTTATTACTATTATTATTATCCCTATTTCCCTTGTCTTTATCCTTATAACTATTATTATTATTATTATTATTATTCTTATTATCGCTATAACTGTTATTATTATCCTTATTCTATTGTTACTATACGTATTCTTCTTGTCTTTATCCGTATAACTATTAGTATTATCCTTATTAGTCTTGTCTTTATCCTTATAACTATTAGTATTATCCTTATTACTATTGTTATTATCGCTATAACTGTTATTATTATTCTTATTACTATTATTATTATCCCTATTCCTCTTGTCTTTATCCTTATATCTATTATTATTATTCTTATTACTATTATTATTATCCTTATTATTATTATTATTATCGCTATAACTGTTATAATTAGCCTTATTACTATTATTATTATCGCTATAACTGTTATTATTATCCTTATTCTATTGTTACTATCCGTATTACTCTTGTCATTATCCTTATAACTGTTATTATTATTCTTATTACTATTATTATTATCCCTATTCCTCTTGTCTTTATCCTTATGACTATTATTATTATCTTTATTATTATTATTATTATCGCTATAACTGTTATTATTATCCTTATTCTATTGTTACTATCCGTATTACTCTTGTCTTTAACCTTACAACTGTTATTATTATTCTTATTACTATTATTATTATCGCGATAAATGTTATTATTATCCTTATTCTATTGTTTCTATCCGTATTACTCTTGTCTTTATCCATATAACTATTATTATTATCCTTATTACTATTATTATTATCGCTATAACTATTATTATTATACTTATTCTATTGTTACTATCCGTATTCCTCTTCTCTTCATCCTTATAACTATTATTATTATCCTTATTATTATTATTATTATCGCTATAACTGTTATAATTATCCTTATTACTATTATTATTATCGCTATAACGGTTATTATTATCCTTATTACTATTATTATTATCGCTATAACTGTTATTATTATCCTTATTACTATTATTATTATCGCTATAACTATTATTATTATCCCTATTCCTCTTGTCTTTATCCTTATATCTATTATTCTTATTCTTATTACTATTATTATTATCGCTATAACTGTTATAATTATCCTTATTACTATTATTATTATCGCTATAACTGTTATTATTATCCTTATTACTATTATTATTATCGCTATAACTGTTATTATTATTCTTATTACTCTTATTATTATCGCTACAACTGTTATTATTATCCTTATTCTATTGTTACTATACGTATTCTTCTTGTCTTTATCCGTATAACTATTAGTATTATCCTTATTAGTCTTGTCTTTATCCTTATAACTATTAGTATTATCCTTATTACTATTGTTATTATCGCTATAACTGTTATTATTATTCTTATTACTATTATTTTAATTCTTATTATTATTATTATTATCGCTATAACTGTTATTATTATTCTTATTACTATTATTATTATCCCTATTCCTCGTGTCTTTATCCTTATATCTATTATTCTTATTCTTATTACTATTATTATTATCGCTATAAATGTTATTATTATCCTTATTCTATTGTTACTATCCGTATTACTCTTGTCTTTATCCATATAACTATTATTATTATCCCTATTCCTCTTGTCTTTATCCTTATGACTATTATTATTATCTTTATTATTATTATTATTATCGCTATAACTGTTATTATTATCCTTATTACTATTATTATTATCCCTATTCCTCTTGTGTTTATCCTTATGACTATTATTATTATCTTTATTATTATTATTATTATCGCTATAACTGTTATTATTATCCTTATTACTATTATTATTATCGCTATAACTGTTATTATTATCCTTATTCTATTGTTACCATCCGTATTACTCTTGTCTTTATCCTTACAACTGTTATTATTATTCTTATTACTATTATTATTATCGCTATAACCGTTATTATTATTCTTATTACTATTATTATTATCCCTATTCCGCTTGTATTTATCCTTCTAACTATTATTATTATCCTTATTCTATTGTTGCTATCCGTATTACTCTTGTGTTTATCCTTATAACTGTTATTATTATTCTTATTACTATTATTATTATCGCTATAACTGTTATTATTATCCTTATTACTATTATTATTATCGCTATAACTGTTATTATTATTCCTATTACTATTATTATTATCGCTATAACTGTTATTATTATCCTTATTCTATTGTTACTATACGTATTCTTCTTGTCTTTATCCGTATAACTATTAGTATTATCCTTATTAGTCTTGTCTTTATCCTTATAACTATTAGTATTATCCTTATTACTATTGTTATTATCGCTATAACTGTTATTATTATTCTTATTACTATTATTATTATCCCTATTCCTCTTGTCTTTATCCTTATATCTATTATTATTATTCTTATTACTATTATTATTATCCTTATTATTATTATTATTATCGCTATAACTGTTATAATTAGCCTTATTACTATTATTATTATCGCTATAACTGTTATTATTATCCTTATTCTATTGTTACTATCCGTATTACTCTTGTCATTATCCTTATAACTGTTATTATTATTCTTATTACTATTATTATTATCCCTATTCCTCTTGTCTTTATCCTTATGACTATTATTATTATCTTTATTATTATTATTATTATCGCTATAACTGTTATTATTATCCTTATTCTATTGTTACTATCCGTATTACTCTTGTCTTTAACCTTACAACTGTTATTATTATTCTTATTACTATTATTATTATCGCGATAAATGTTATTATTATCCTTATTCTATTGTTTCTATCCGTATTACTCTTGTCTTTATCCATATAACTATTATTATTATCCTTATTACTATTATTATTATCGCTATAACTATTATTATTATACTTATTCTATTGTTACTATCCGTATTCCTCTTCTCTTCATCCTTATAACTATTATTATTATCCTTATTATTATTATTATTATCGCTATAACTGTTATAATTATCCTTATTACTATTATTATTATCGCTATTCCTCTTGTGTTTATCCTTATGACTATTATTATTATCTTTATTATTATTATTATTATCGCTATAACGGTTATTATTATCCTTATTACTATTATTATTATCGCTATAACTGTTATTATTATCCTTATTACTATTATTATTATCGCTATAACTATTATTATTATCCCTATTCCTCTTGTCTTTATCCTTATATCTATTATTCTTATTCTTATTACTATTATTATTATCGCTATAACTGTTATAATTATCCTTATTACTATTATTATTATCGCTATAACTGTTATTATTATCCTTATTACTATTATTATTATCGCTATAACTGTTATTATTATTCTTATTACTCTTATTATTATCGCTATAACTGTTATTATTATCCTTATTCTATTGTTACTATACGTATTCTTCTTGTCTTTATCCGTATAACTATTAGTATTATCCTTATTAGTCTTGTCTTTATCCTTATAACTATTAGTATTATCCTTATTACTATTGTTATTATCGCTATAACTGTTATTATTATTCTTATTACTATTATTTTAATTCTTATTATTATTATTATTATCGCTATAACTGTTATTATTATTCTTATTACTATTATTATTATCCCTATTCCTCGTGTCTTTATCCTTATATCTATTATTCTTATTCTTATTACTATTATTATTATCGCTATAAATGTTATTATTATCCTTATTCTATTGTTACTATCCGTATTACTCTTGTCTTTATCCATATAACTATTATTATTATCCCTATTCCTCTTGTCTTTATCCTTATGACTATTATTATTATCTTTATTATTATTATTATTATCGCTATAACTGTTATTATTATCCTTATTACTATTATTATTATCCCTATTCCTCTTGTGTTTATCCTTATGACTATTATTATTATCTTTATTATTATTATTATTATCGCTATAACTGTTATTATTATCCTTATTACTATTATTATTATCGCTATAACTGTTATTATTATCCTTATTCTATTGTTACCATCCGTATTACTCTTGTCTTTATCCTTACAACTGTTATTATTATTCTTATTACTATTATTATTATCGCTATAACCGTTATTATTATTCTTATTACTATTATTATTATCCCTATTCCGCTTGTACTTATCCTTCTAACTATTATTATTATCCTTATTCTATTGTTGCTATCCGTATTACTCTTGTGTTTATCCTTATAACTGTTATTATTATTCTTATTACTATTATTATTATCGCTATAACTGTTATTATTATCCTTATTCTATTGTTACTATACGTATTAGTCTTGTCTTTATCCTTATAACTATTATTATTATCCTTATTACTATTATTATTATCGCTATAACTGTTATTATTATTCTTATTGCTATTATTATTATCCCTATTCCTCTTGTGTTTATCCTTATGACTATTATTATTATCTTTATTATTATTATTATTATCGCTATAAATGTTATTATTATCCTTATTACTATTATTATTATCGCTATAACTGTTATTATTATTCTTATTACTATTATTATTATCCCTATTCCTCTTGTCTTTATCCTTATATCTATTATTATTATTCTTATGACTATTATTATTCTCGCTATAAATGTTATTATTATCCTTATTACTATTATTATTATCGCTATAACTGTTATTATTATCCTTATTACTATTATTATTATCGCTATAACTGTTATTATTATTCTTATTACTATTATTATTATCGCTATAACTGTTATTATTATCCTTATTCTATTGTTACTATACGTATTCTTCTTGTCTTTATCCGTATAACTATTAGTATTATCCTTATTAGTCTTGTCTTTATCCTTATAACTATTAGTATTATCCTTATTACTATTGTTATTATCGCTATAACTGTTATTATTATTCTTATTACTATTATTATTATCCCTATTCCTCTTGTCTTTATCCTTATATCTATTATTATTATTCTTATTACTATTATTATTATCATTATTATTATTATTATCGCTATAACTGTTATAACTAGCCTTATTACTATTATTATTATCGCTATAACTGTTATTATTATCCTTATTCTATTGTTACTATCCGTATTACTCTTGTCATTATCCTTATAACTGTTATTATTATTCTTATTACTATTATTATTATCCCTATTATTATTATTATCGCTATAACTGTTATAACTAGCCTTATTACTATTATTATTATCGCTATAACTGTTATTATTATCCTTATTCTATTGTTACTATCCGTATTACTCTTGTCATTATCCTTATAACTGTTATTATTATTCTTATTACTATTATTATTATCCCTATTTCTCTTGTCCTTATCCTTTTAACTGTTATTATTATCCTTATTACTATTATTATTATCGCTATAACTGTTATTAATGTCCTTATTCTATTCTTACCATCTGTATTACTCTTGTCTTTATCCTTATAACTATTATTATTAGCCTTATTACTATTATTATTATCCCTATTCCTCTTGTCTTTATCCTTATGACTATTATTATTATCTTTATTATTATTGTTATTATCGCTATAACTGTTATAATTGTCCGTATTACTATTATTATTATCGCTATAACTGTTATTATTATTCTTATTATGATTATTATTATCCCTATTCCTCTTGTCTTTATCCTTATAACTATTATTATTATCGCTATTAATGTTATTATTATCATTATTACTGTTATTACTATTCTTATTACTATTACTATTATCAAAATTACTCTTGTCTTTATCCTTATAACTATAATTATTATCCTTATTACTATTATTATTATCGCTATAACTGTTATTATTATTCTTATTACTATTATTATTATCGCTATAAATGTTATTATTATCCTTATTCTATTGTTACTATCCGTATTACTCTTGTCTTTATCCTTATAACTATTATTATTATCCTTATTACTATTATTATTATCGCTATAACTGTTATTATTATCCATATTCTATTGTTACTATCCGTATTCCTCTTGTCTTCATCCTTATAACTATTATTATTATCCTTATTATTATTATTATCGCTATAACTGTTATAATTATCCTTATTACTATTATTATTATCGCTATAACGGTTATTATAATCCTTATTCTATTGTTACTATCCGTATTACTCTTGCCTTTATCCTTATAACTTTTATTATTATCCTTATTACTATTATTATTATCCTTATTACTATTATTATTATCGCAACAACTGTTATTATTATTCTTCTTACTATTATTATTATCCCTATTCCTCTTGTCTTTATCCTTATAACTATTATTATTATCCTTATTACTGTTATTATTATCGCTATAACTGTTATTATTATTCTTATTACTATTATTATTATCGCTATAACTGTTATTATTATTCTTATTACTATTATTATTATCCCTATTCCTCTTGTCTTTATCCTTATATCTATTATTATTATTCTTATGACTATTATTATTCTCGCTATAAATGTTATTATTATCCTTATTACTATTATTATTATCGCTATAACTGTTATTATTATCCTTATTACTATTATTATTATCGCTATAACTGTTATTATTATTCTTATTACTATTATTATTATCGCTATAACTGTTATTATTATCCTTATTCTATTGTTACTATACGTATTCTTCTTGTCTTTATCCGTATAACTATTAGTATTATCCTTATTAGTCTTGTCTTTATCCTTATAACTATTAGTATTATCCTTATTACTATTGTTATTATCGCTATAACTGTTATTATTATTCTTATTACTATTATTATTATTCTTATTATTATTATTATTATCGCTATAACTGTTATTATTATTCTTATTACTATTATTATTATCCCTATTCCTCTTGTCTTTATCCTTATATCCATTATTATTATTCTTATTACTATTATTATTATCGCTGTAAATGTTATTATTATCCTTATTCTATTGTTACTATCCGTATTACTCTTGTCTTTATCCATATAACTATTATTATTATCCGTATTCCTCTTGTCTTCATCCTTATAACTATTATTATTATCCTTATTATTATTATTATTATCGCTATAACTGTTATAATTAGCCTTATTACTATTATTATTATCGCTATAACTGTTATTATTATCCTTATTCTATTGTTACTATCCGTATTACTCTTGTCATTATCCTTATAACTGTTATTATTATTCTTATTACTATTATTATTATCCCTATTCCTCTTGTCTTTATCCTTATGACTATTATTATTATCTTTATTATTATTATTATTATCGCTATAACTGTTATTATTATCCTTATTCTATTGTTACTATCCGTATTACTCTTGTCATTATCCTTATAACTGTTATTATTATTCTTATTACTATTATTATTATCCCTATTTCTCTTGTCCTTATCCTTATAACTATTATTATTATCCATATTATTATTATTATTATCGCTATAACTGTTATTATTATCCTTATTCTATTGTTACTATCCGTATTACTCTTGTCTTTATCCTTTTAACTGTTATTATTATCCTTATTACTATTATTATTATCGCTATAACTGTTATTAATGTCCTTATTCTATTCTTACCATCTGTATTACTCTTGTCTTTATCCTTATAACTATTATTATTAGCCTTATTACTATTATTATTATCCCTATTCCTCTTGTCTTTATCCTTATGACTATTATTATTATCTTTATTATTATTGTTATTATCGCTATAACTGTTATAATTGTCCGTATTACTATTATTATTATCGCTATAACTGTTATTATTATTCTTATTATGATTATTATTATCCCCATTCCTCTTGTCTTTATCCTTATAACTATTATTATTATCGCTATTAATGTTATTATTATCATTATTACTGTTATTACTATTCTTATTACTATTACTATTATCAAAATTACTCTTGTCTTTATCCTTATAACTATAATTATTATCCTTATTACTATTATTATTATCGCTATAACTGTTATTATTATTCTTATTACTATTATTATTATCGCTATAAATGTTATTATTATCCTTATTCTATTGTTACTATCCGTATTACTCTTGTCTTTATCCTTATAACTATTATTATTATCCTTATTACTATTATTATTATCGCTATAACTGTTATTATTATCCATATTCTATTGTTACTATCCGTATTCCTCTTGTCTTCATCCTTATAACTATTATTATTATCCTTATTATTATTATTATCGCTATAACTGTTATTATTATCCTTATTACTATTATTATTATCGCTATAACGGTTATTATAATCCTTATTCTATTGTTACTATCCGTATTACTCTTGCCTTTATCCTTATAACTTTTATTATTATCCTTATTACTATTATTATTATCGCAACAACTGTTATTATTATTCTTCTTACTATTATTATTATCCCTATTCCTCTTGTCTTTATCCTTATAACTATTATTATTATCCTTATTACTGTTATTATTATCGCTATAACTGTTATTATTATTCTTATTACTATTATTATTATCGCTATAACTGTTATTATCATCCTTATTCTATTGTTACTATCCGTATTACTCTTGTCTTTATCCATATAACTATTATTATTATCCTTATTACTATTATTATTATCGCTATAACTGTTATTATTATACTTATTCTATTGTTACTATCCGTATTACTCTTGCCTTTATCCTTATAACTTTTATTATTATCCTTATTACTATTATTATTATCCTTATTACTATTATTATTATCGCAACAACTGTTATTATTATTCTTCTTACTATTATTATTATCCCTATTCCTCTTGTCTTTATCCTTATAACTATTATTATTATCCTTATTACTATTATTATTATCGCTATAACTGTTATTATTATCCATATTCTATTGTTACTATCCGTATTCCTCTTGTCTTCATCCTTATAACTATTATTATTATCCTTATTATTATTATTATCGCTATAACTGTTATAATTATCCTTATTACTATTATTATTATCGCTATAACGGTTATTATAATCCTTATTCTATTGTTACTATCCGTATTACTCTTGCCTTTATCCTTATAACTTTTATTATTATCCTTATTACTATTATTATTATCGCAACAACTGTTATTATTATTCTTCTTACTATTATTATTATCCATTCTTATGACTATTATTATTCTCGCTATAAATGTTATTATTATCCTTATTACTATTATTATTATCGCTATAACTGTTATTATTATCCTTATTACTATTATTATTATCGCTATAACTGTTATTATTATTCTTATTACTATTATTATTATCGCTATAACTGTTATTATTATCCTTATTCTATTGTTACTATACGTATTCTTCTTGTCTTTATCCGTATAACTATTAGTATTATCCTTATTAGTCTTGTCTTTATCCTTATAACTATTAGTATTATCCTTATTACTATTGTTATTATCGCTATAACTGTTATTATTATTCTTATTACTATTATTATTATCCCTATTCCTCTTGTCTTTATCCTTATATCTATTATTATTATTCTTATTACTATTATTATTATCATTATTATTATTATTATCGCTATAACTGTTATAACTAGCCTTATTACTATTATTATTATCGCTATAACTGTTATTATTATCCTTATTCTATTGTTACTATCCGTATTACTCTTGTCATTATCCTTATAACTGTTATTATTATTCTTATTACTATTATTATTATCCCTATTATTATTATTATCGCTATAACTGTTATAACTAGCCTTATTACTATTATTATTATCGCTATAACTGTTATTATTATCCTTATTCTATTGTTACTATCCGTATTACTCTTGTCATTATCCTTATAACTGTTATTATTATTCTTATTACTATTATTATTATCCCTATTTCTCTTGTCCTTATCCTTTTAACTGTTATTATTATCCTTATTACTATTATTATTATCGCTATAACTGTTATTAATGTCCTTATTCTATTCTTACCATCTGTATTACTCTTGTCTTTATCCTTATAACTATTATTATTAGCCTTATTACTATTATTATTATCCCTATTCCTCTTGTCTTTATCCTTATGACTATTATTATTATCTTTATTATTATTGTTATTATCGCTATAACTGTTATAATTGTCCGTATTACTATTATTATTATCGCTATAACTGTTATTATTATTCTTATTATGATTATTATTATCCCTATTCCTCTTGTCTTTATCCTTATAACTATTATTATTATCGCTATTAATGTTATTATTATCATTATTACTGTTATTACTATTCTTATTACTATTACTATTATCAAAATTACTCTTGTCTTTATCCTTATAACTATAATTATTATCCTTATTACTATTATTATTATCGCTATAACTGTTATTATTATTCTTATTACTATTATTATTATCGCTATAAATGTTATTATTATCCTTATTCTATTGTTACTATCCGTATTACTCTTGTCTTTATCCTTATAACTATTATTATTATCCTTATTACTATTATTATTATCGCTATAACTGTTATTATTATCCATATTCTATTGTTACTATCCGTATTCCTCTTGTCTTCATCCTTATAACTATTATTATTATCCTTATTATTATTATTATCGCTATAACTGTTATAATTATCCTTATTACTATTATTATTATCGCTATAACGGTTATTATAATCCTTATTCTATTGTTACTATCCGTATTACTCTTGCCTTTATCCTTATAACTTTTATTATTATCCTTATTACTATTATTATTATCCTTATTACTATTATTATTATCGCAACAACTGTTATTATTATTCTTCTTACTATTATTATTATCCCTATTCCTCTTGTCTTTATCCTTATAACTATTATTATTATCCTTATTACTGTTATTATTATCGCTATAACTGTTATTATTATTCTTATTACTATTATTATTATCGCTATAACTGTTATTATTATTCTTATTACTATTATTATTATCCCTATTCCTCTTGTCTTTATCCTTATATCTATTATTATTATTCTTATGACTATTATTATTCTCGCTATAAATGTTATTATTATCCTTATTACTATTATTATTATCGCTATAACTGTTATTATTATCCTTATTACTATTATTATTATCGCTATAACTGTTATTATTATTCTTATTACTATTATTATTATCGCTATAACTGTTATTATTATCCTTATTCTATTGTTACTATACGTATTCTTCTTGTCTTTATCCGTATAACTATTAGTATTATCCTTATTAGTCTTGTCTTTATCCTTATAACTATTAGTATTATCCTTATTACTATTGTTATTATCGCTATAACTGTTATTATTATTCTTATTACTATTATTATTATTCTTATTATTATTATTATTATCGCTATAACTGTTATTATTATTCTTATTACTATTATTATTATCCCTATTCCTCTTGTCTTTATCCTTATATCCATTATTATTATTCTTATTACTATTATTATTATCGCTGTAAATGTTATTATTATCCTTATTCTATTGTTACTATCCGTATTACTCTTGTCTTTATCCATATAACTATTATTATTATCCGTATTCCTCTTGTCTTCATCCTTATAACTATTATTATTATCCTTATTATTATTATTATTATCGCTATAACTGTTATAATTAGCCTTATTACTATTATTATTATCGCTATAACTGTTATTATTATCCTTATTCTATTGTTACTATCCGTATTACTCTTGTCATTATCCTTATAACTGTTATTATTATTCTTATTACTATTATTATTATCCCTATTCCTCTTGTCTTTATCCTTATGACTATTATTATTATCTTTATTATTATTATTATTATCGCTATAACTGTTATTATTATCCTTATTCTATTGTTACTATCCGTATTACTCTTGTCATTATCCTTATAACTGTTATTATTATTCTTATTACTATTATTATTATCCCTATTTCTCTTGTCCTTATCCTTATAACTATTATTATTATCCATATTATTATTATTATTATCGCTATAACTGTTATTATTATCCTTATTCTATTGTTACTATCCGTATTACTCTTGTCTTTATCCTTTTAACTGTTATTATTATCCTTATTACTATTATTATTATCGCTATAACTGTTATTAATGTCCTTATTCTATTCTTACCATCTGTATTACTCTTGTCTTTATCCTTATAACTATTATTATTAGCCTTATTACTATTATTATTATCCCTATTCCTCTTGTCTTTATCCTTATGACTATTATTATTATCTTTATTATTATTGTTATTATCGCTATAACTGTTATAATTGTCCGTATTACTATTATTATTATCGCTATAACTGTTATTATTATTCTTATTATGATTATTATTATCCCCATTCCTCTTGTCTTTATCCTTATAACTATTATTATTATCGCTATTAATGTTATTATTATCATTATTACTGTTATTACTATTCTTATTACTATTACTATTATCAAAATTACTCTTGTCTTTATCCTTATAACTATAATTATTATCCTTATTACTATTATTATTATCGCTATAACTGTTATTATTATTCTTATTACTATTATTATTATCGCTATAAATGTTATTATTATCCTTATTCTATTGTTACTATCCGTATTACTCTTGTCTTTATCCTTATAACTATTATTATTATCCTTATTACTATTATTATTATCGCTATAACTGTTATTATTATCCATATTCTATTGTTACTATCCGTATTCCTCTTGTCTTCATCCTTATAACTATTATTATTATCCTTATTATTATTATTATCGCTATAACTGTTATTATTATCCTTATTACTATTATTATTATCGCTATAACGGTTATTATAATCCTTATTCTATTGTTACTATCCGTATTACTCTTGCC
This sequence comes from Megachile ligniseca, assembly GCA_945859555.1. Lineage (NCBI taxonomy): Eukaryota > Metazoa > Arthropoda > Insecta > Hymenoptera > Megachilidae > Megachile > Megachile ligniseca. The sequence continues at coordinate 64,828 of CAMAOC010000009.1, forward strand.
TTTATCCTTATAACTTTTATTATTATCCTTATTACTATTATTATTATCGCAACAACTGTTATTATTATTCTTCTTACTATTATTATTATCCCTATTCCTCTTGTCTTTATCCTTATAACTATTATTATTATCCTTATTACTGTTATTATTATCGCTATAACTGTTATTATTATTCTTATTACTATTATTATTATCGCTATAACTGTTATTATCATCCTTATTCTATTGTTACTATCCGTATTACTCTTGTCTTTATCCATATAACTATTATTATTATCCTTATTACTATTATTATTATCGCTATAACTGTTATTATTATACTTATTCTATTGTTACTATCCGTATTACTCTTGCCTTTATCCTTATAACTTTTATTATTATCCTTATTACTATTATTATTATCCTTATTACTATTATTATTATCGCAACAACTGTTATTATTATTCTTCTTACTATTATTATTATCCCTATTCCTCTTGTCTTTATCCTTATAACTATTATTATTATCCTTATTACTATTATTATTATCGCTATAACTGTTATTATTATCCATATTCTATTGTTACTATCCGTATTCCTCTTGTCTTCATCCTTATAACTATTATTATTATCCTTATTATTATTATTATCGCTATAACTGTTATAATTATCCTTATTACTATTATTATTATCGCTATAACGGTTATTATAATCCTTATTCTATTGTTACTATCCGTATTACTCTTGCCTTTATCCTTATAACTTTTATTATTATCCTTATTACTATTATTATTATCGCAACAACTGTTATTATTATTCTTCTTACTATTATTATTATCCCTATTCCTCTTGTCTTTATCCTTATAACTATTATTATTATCCTTATTACTGTTATTATTATCGCTATAACTGTTATTATTATTCTTATTACTATTATTATTATCGCTATAACTGTTATTATCATCCTTATTCTATTGTTACTATCCGTATTACTCTTGTCTTTATCCATATAACTATTATTATTATCCTTATTACTATTATTATTATCGCTATAACTGTTATTATTATACTTATTCTATTGTTACTATCCGTATTACTCTTGCCTTTATCCTTATAACTTTTATTATTATCCTTATTACTATTATTATTATCCTTATTACTATTATTATTATCGCAACAACTGTTATTATTATTCTTCTTACTATTATTATTATCCCTATTCCTCTTGTCTTTATCCTTATAACTATTATTATTATCCTTATTACTGTTATTATTATCGCTATAACTGTTATTATTATTCTTATTACTATTATTATTATCGCTATAACTGTTATTATCATCCTTATTCTATTGTTACTATCCGTATTACTCTTGTCTTTATCCATATAACTATTATTATTATCCTTATTACTATTATTATTATCGCTATAACTGTTATTATTATACTTATTCTATTGGTACTATCCGTATTCCTCTTGTCTTCATCCTTATAACTATTATTATTATGCTTAATTATTATTATTATTATCGCTATAACTGTTATAATTATCCTTATTACTATTATTTTAATTCTTATTATTATTATTATTATCGCTATAACTGTTATTATTATTCTTATTACTATTATTATTATCCCTATTCCTCGTGTCTTTATCCTTATATCTATTATTCTTATTCTTATTACTATTATTATTATCGCTATAAATGTTATTATTATCCTTATTCTATTGTTACTATCCGTATTACTCTTGTCTTTATCCATATAACTATTATTATTATCCCTATTCCTCTTGTCTTTATCCTTATGACTATTATTATTATCTTTATTATTATTATTATTATCGCTATAACTGTTATTATTATCCTTATTACTATTATTATTATCGCTATAACTGTTATTATTATCCTTATTCTATTGTTACCATCCGTATTACTCTTGTCTTTATCCTTACAACTGTTATTATTATTCTTATTACTATTATTATTATCGCTATAACCGTTATTATTATCCTTATTCTATTGTTACTATCCGTATTCCTCTTGTCTCCATCCTTGTAACTATTATTATTATCCTTATTATTATTATTATTATCGCTATAACTGTTATAATTATCCTTATTACTATTATTATTATCGCTATAACTGTTATTATTATACTTATTACTATTATTATTATCGCTATAACTGTTTTATTATCCTTATTCTATTGTTACTATCCGTATTACTCTTGTCTTTATCCATATAACTATTATTATTATCCTTATTACTATTATTATTATCGCTATAACTGTTATTATTATACTTATTCTATTGTTACTATCCGTATTCCTCTTGTCTTCATCCTTATAACTATTATTATTATCCTTATTATTATTATTATTATCGCTATAACTGTTATAATTATCCTTATTACTATTATTATTATCGCTATAACTGTTATTATTATCCTTATTACTATTATTATTATCGCTATAACTGTTATTATTATTCTTATTACTATTATTATTATCCCTATTTCCCTTGTCTTTATCCTTATAACTATTATTATTATTATTATTATTATTATTATCGCTATAACTGTTATTATTATCCTTATTCTATTGTTAGTATCCGTATTACTCTTGTTTTTATCCTTACAACTGTTATTATTATTCTTATTATTATTATTATTATCGCTATAACTGTTATTATTATCCGTATTCTATTGTTACTATCCGTATTACTCTTGTCTTTAACCTTACAACTGTTATTATTATTCTTATTACTATTATTATTATCCCTATTCCTCTTGTGTTTATCCTTATAACTATTATTATTATCCTTATTATTATTATTATTATTATCGCTATAACTGTTATTATTATCCTTATTCTATTGTTACTAACCGTATTACTCTTGTCATTATCCTTATAACTGTTATTATTATTCTTATTACTATTATTATTATCCCTATTCCTCTTGTGTTTATCCTTATGACTATTATTATTATCTTTATTATTATTATTATTATCGCTATAACTGTTATTATTATCCTTATTACTATTATTATTATCGCTATAACTGTTATTATTATCCTTATTCTATTGTTACCATCCGTATTACTCTTGTCTTTATCCTTACAACTGTTATTATTATTCTTATTACTATTATTATTATCGCTATAAACCGTTATTATTATCCTTATTCTATTGTTACTATCCGTATTCCTCTTGTCTCCATCCTTGTAACTATTATTATTATCCTTATTATTATTATTATTATCGCTATAACTGTTATAATTATCCTTATTACTATTATTATTATCGCTATAACTGTTATTATTATTCTTATTACTATTATTATTATCGCTATAACTGTTATTATTATCCTTATTCTATTTTACTATCCGTATTACTCTTGTCTTTATCCATATAACTATTATTATTATCCTTATTACTATTATTATTATCGCTATAACTGTTATTATTATACTTATTCTATTGTTACTATCCGTATTCCTCTTCTCTTCATCCTTATAACTATTATTATTATCCTTATTATTATTATTATTATCGCTATAACTGTTATAATTATCCTTATTACTATTATTATTATCGCTATAACTGTTATTATTATCCTTATTACTATTATTATTATCGCTATAACTGTTATTATTATTCTTATTACTATTATTATTATCCCTATTTCCCTTGTCTTTATCCTTATAACTATTATTATTATTATTATTATTATTCTTATTATCGCTATAACTGTTATTATTATCCTTATTCTATTGTTACTATACGTATTCTTCTTGTCTTTATCCGTATAACTATTAGTATTATCCTTATTAGTCTTGTCTTTATCCTTATAACTATTAGTATTATCCTTATTACTATTGTTATTATCGCTATAACTGTTATTATTATTCTTATTACTATTATTATTATCCCTATTCCTCTTGTCTTTATCCTTATATCTATTATTATTATTCTTATTACTATTATTATTATCCTTATTATTATTATTATTATCGCTATAACTGTTATAATTAGCCTTATTACTATTATTATTATCGCTATAACTGTTATTATTATCCTTATTCTATTGTTACTATCCGTATTACTCTTGTCATTATCCTTATAACTGTTATTATTATTCTTATTACTATTATTATTATCCCTATTCCTCTTGTCTTTATCCTTATGACTATTATTATTATCTTTATTATTATTATTATTATCGCTATAACTGTTATTATTATCCTTATTCTATTGTTACTATCCGTATTACTCTTGTCTTTAACCTTACAACTGTTATTATTATTCTTATTACTATTATTATTATCGCGATAAATGTTATTATTATCCTTATTCTATTGTTTCTATCCGTATTACTCTTGTCTTTATCCATATAACTATTATTATTATCCTTATTACTATTATTATTATCGCTATAACTATTATTATTATACTTATTCTATTGTTACTATCCGTATTCCTCTTCTCTTCATCCTTATAACTATTATTATTATCCTTATTATTATTATTATTATCGCTATAACTGTTATAATTATCCTTATTACTATTATTATTATCGCTATTCCTCTTGTGTTTATCCTTATGACTATTATTATTATCTTTATTATTATTATTATTATCGCTATAACGGTTATTATTATCCTTATTACTATTATTATTATCGCTATAACTGTTATTATTATCCTTATTACTATTATTATTATCGCTATAACTATTATTATTATCCCTATTCCTCTTGTCTTTATCCTTATATCTATTATTCTTATTCTTATTACTATTATTATTATCGCTATAACTGTTATAATTATCCTTATTACTATTATTATTATCGCTATAACTGTTATTATTATCCTTATTACTATTATTATTATCGCTATAACTGTTATTATTATTCTTATTACTCTTATTATTATCGCTACAACTGTTATTATTATCCTTATTCTATTGTTACTATACGTATTCTTCTTGTCTTTATCCGTATAACTATTAGTATTATCCTTATTAGTCTTGTCTTTATCCTTATAACTATTAGTATTATCCTTATTACTATTGTTATTATCGCTATAACTGTTATTATTATTCTTATTACTATTATTTTAATTCTTATTATTATTATTATTATCGCTATAACTGTTATTATTATTCTTATTACTATTATTATTATCCCTATTCCTCGTGTCTTTATCCTTATATCTATTATTCTTATTCTTATTACTATTATTATTATCGCTATAAATGTTATTATTATCCTTATTCTATTGTTACTATCCGTATTACTCTTGTCTTTATCCATATAACTATTATTATTATCCCTATTCCTCTTGTCTTTATCCTTATGACTATTATTATTATCTTTATTATTATTATTATTATCGCTATAACTGTTATTATTATCCTTATTACTATTATTATTATCCCTATTCCTCTTGTGTTTATCCTTATGACTATTATTATTATCTTTATTATTATTATTATTATCGCTATAACTGTTATTATTATCCTTATTACTATTATTATTATCGCTATAACTGTTATTATTATCCTTATTCTATTGTTACCATCCGTATTACTCTTGTCTTTATCCTTACAACTGTTATTATTATTCTTATTACTATTATTATTATCGCTATAACCGTTATTATTATTCTTATTACTATTATTATTATCCCTATTCCGCTTGTATTTATCCTTCTAACTATTATTATTATCCTTATTCTATTGTTGCTATCCGTATTACTCTTGTGTTTATCCTTATAACTGTTATTATTATTCTTATTACTATTATTATTATCGCTATAACTGTTATTATTATCCTTATTACTATTATTATTATCGCTATAACTGTTATTATTATTCCTATTACTATTATTATTATCGCTATAACTGTTATTATTATCCTTATTCTATTGTTACTATACGTATTCTTCTTGTCTTTATCCGTATAACTATTAGTATTATCCTTATTAGTCTTGTCTTTATCCTTATAACTATTAGTATTATCCTTATTACTATTGTTATTATCGCTATAACTGTTATTATTATTCTTATTACTATTATTATTATCCCTATTCCTCTTGTCTTTATCCTTATATCTATTATTATTATTCTTATTACTATTATTATTATCCTTATTATTATTATTATTATCGCTATAACTGTTATAATTAGCCTTATTACTATTATTATTATCGCTATAACTGTTATTATTATCCTTATTCTATTGTTACTATCCGTATTACTCTTGTCATTATCCTTATAACTGTTATTATTATTCTTATTACTATTATTATTATCCCTATTCCTCTTGTCTTTATCCTTATGACTATTATTATTATCTTTATTATTATTATTATTATCGCTATAACTGTTATTATTATCCTTATTCTATTGTTACTATCCGTATTACTCTTGTCTTTAACCTTACAACTGTTATTATTATTCTTATTACTATTATTATTATCGCGATAAATGTTATTATTATCCTTATTCTATTGTTTCTATCCGTATTACTCTTGTCTTTATCCATATAACTATTATTATTATCCTTATTACTATTATTATTATCGCTATAACTATTATTATTATACTTATTCTATTGTTACTATCCGTATTCCTCTTCTCTTCATCCTTATAACTATTATTATTATCCTTATTATTATTATTATTATCGCTATAACTGTTATAATTATCCTTATTACTATTATTATTATCGCTATTCCTCTTGTGTTTATCCTTATGACTATTATTATTATCTTTATTATTATTATTATTATCGCTATAACGGTTATTATTATCCTTATTACTATTATTATTATCGCTATAACTGTTATTATTATCCTTATTACTATTATTATTATCGCTATAACTATTATTATTATCCCTATTCCTCTTGTCTTTATCCTTATATCTATTATTCTTATTCTTATTACTATTATTATTATCGCTATAACTGTTATAATTATCCTTATTACTATTATTATTATCGCTATAACTGTTATTATTATCCTTATTACTATTATTATTATCGCTATAACTGTTATTATTATTCTTATTACTCTTATTATTATCGCTATAACTGTTATTATTATCCTTATTCTATTGTTACTATACGTATTCTTCTTGTCTTTATCCGTATAACTATTAGTATTATCCTTATTAGTCTTGTCTTTATCCTTATAACTATTAGTATTATCCTTATTACTATTGTTATTATCGCTATAACTGTTATTATTATTCTTATTACTATTATTTTAATTCTTATTATTATTATTATTATCGCTATAACTGTTATTATTATTCTTATTACTATTATTATTATCCCTATTCCTCGTGTCTTTATCCTTATATCTATTATTCTTATTCTTATTACTATTATTATTATCGCTATAAATGTTATTATTATCCTTATTCTATTGTTACTATCCGTATTACTCTTGTCTTTATCCATATAACTATTATTATTATCCCTATTCCTCTTGTCTTTATCCTTATGACTATTATTATTATCTTTATTATTATTATTATTATCGCTATAACTGTTATTATTATCCTTATTACTATTATTATTATCCCTATTCCTCTTGTGTTTATCCTTATGACTATTATTATTATCTTTATTATTATTATTATTATCGCTATAACTGTTATTATTATCCTTATTACTATTATTATTATCGCTATAACTGTTATTATTATCCTTATTCTATTGTTACCATCCGTATTACTCTTGTCTTTATCCTTACAACTGTTATTATTATTCTTATTACTATTATTATTATCGCTATAACCGTTATTATTATTCTTATTACTATTATTATTATCCCTATTCCGCTTGTACTTATCCTTCTAACTATTATTATTATCCTTATTCTATTGTTGCTATCCGTATTACTCTTGTGTTTATCCTTATAACTGTTATTATTATTCTTATTACTATTATTATTATCGCTATAACTGTTATTATTATCCTTATTCTATTGTTACTATACGTATTAGTCTTGTCTTTATCCTTATAACTATTATTATTATCCTTATTACTATTATTATTATCGCTATAACTGTTATTATTATTCTTATTGCTATTATTATTATCCCTATTCCTCTTGTGTTTATCCTTATGACTATTATTATTATCTTTATTATTATTATTATTATCGCTATAAATGTTATTATTATCCTTATTACTATTATTATTATCGCTATAACTGTTATTATTATTCTTATTACTATTATTATTATCCCTATTCCTCTTGTCTTTATCCTTATATCTATTATTATTATTCTTATGACTATTATTATTCTCGCTATAAATGTTATTATTATCCTTATTACTATTATTATTATCGCTATAACTGTTATTATTATCCTTATTACTATTATTATTATCGCTATAACTGTTATTATTATTCTTATTACTATTATTATTATCGCTATAACTGTTATTATTATCCTTATTCTATTGTTACTATACGTATTCTTCTTGTCTTTATCCGTATAACTATTAGTATTATCCTTATTAGTCTTGTCTTTATCCTTATAACTATTAGTATTATCCTTATTACTATTGTTATTATCGCTATAACTGTTATTATTATTCTTATTACTATTATTATTATCCCTATTCCTCTTGTCTTTATCCTTATATCTATTATTATTATTCTTATTACTATTATTATTATCATTATTATTATTATTATCGCTATAACTGTTATAACTAGCCTTATTACTATTATTATTATCGCTATAACTGTTATTATTATCCTTATTCTATTGTTACTATCCGTATTACTCTTGTCATTATCCTTATAACTGTTATTATTATTCTTATTACTATTATTATTATCCCTATTATTATTATTATCGCTATAACTGTTATAACTAGCCTTATTACTATTATTATTATCGCTATAACTGTTATTATTATCCTTATTCTATTGTTACTATCCGTATTACTCTTGTCATTATCCTTATAACTGTTATTATTATTCTTATTACTATTATTATTATCCCTATTTCTCTTGTCCTTATCCTTTTAACTGTTATTATTATCCTTATTACTATTATTATTATCGCTATAACTGTTATTAATGTCCTTATTCTATTCTTACCATCTGTATTACTCTTGTCTTTATCCTTATAACTATTATTATTAGCCTTATTACTATTATTATTATCCCTATTCCTCTTGTCTTTATCCTTATGACTATTATTATTATCTTTATTATTATTGTTATTATCGCTATAACTGTTATAATTGTCCGTATTACTATTATTATTATCGCTATAACTGTTATTATTATTCTTATTATGATTATTATTATCCCTATTCCTCTTGTCTTTATCCTTATAACTATTATTATTATCGCTATTAATGTTATTATTATCATTATTACTGTTATTACTATTCTTATTACTATTACTATTATCAAAATTACTCTTGTCTTTATCCTTATAACTATAATTATTATCCTTATTACTATTATTATTATCGCTATAACTGTTATTATTATTCTTATTACTATTATTATTATCGCTATAAATGTTATTATTATCCTTATTCTATTGTTACTATCCGTATTACTCTTGTCTTTATCCTTATAACTATTATTATTATCCTTATTACTATTATTATTATCGCTATAACTGTTATTATTATCCATATTCTATTGTTACTATCCGTATTCCTCTTGTCTTCATCCTTATAACTATTATTATTATCCTTATTATTATTATTATCGCTATAACTGTTATAATTATCCTTATTACTATTATTATTATCGCTATAACGGTTATTATAATCCTTATTCTATTGTTACTATCCGTATTACTCTTGCCTTTATCCTTATAACTTTTATTATTATCCTTATTACTATTATTATTATCCTTATTACTATTATTATTATCGCAACAACTGTTATTATTATTCTTCTTACTATTATTATTATCCCTATTCCTCTTGTCTTTATCCTTATAACTATTATTATTATCCTTATTACTGTTATTATTATCGCTATAACTGTTATTATTATTCTTATTACTATTATTATTATCGCTATAACTGTTATTATTATTCTTATTACTATTATTATTATCCCTATTCCTCTTGTCTTTATCCTTATATCTATTATTATTATTCTTATGACTATTATTATTCTCGCTATAAATGTTATTATTATCCTTATTACTATTATTATTATCGCTATAACTGTTATTATTATCCTTATTACTATTATTATTATCGCTATAACTGTTATTATTATTCTTATTACTATTATTATTATCGCTATAACTGTTATTATTATCCTTATTCTATTGTTACTATACGTATTCTTCTTGTCTTTATCCGTATAACTATTAGTATTATCCTTATTAGTCTTGTCTTTATCCTTATAACTATTAGTATTATCCTTATTACTATTGTTATTATCGCTATAACTGTTATTATTATTCTTATTACTATTATTATTATTCTTATTATTATTATTATTATCGCTATAACTGTTATTATTATTCTTATTACTATTATTATTATCCCTATTCCTCTTGTCTTTATCCTTATATCCATTATTATTATTCTTATTACTATTATTATTATCGCTGTAAATGTTATTATTATCCTTATTCTATTGTTACTATCCGTATTACTCTTGTCTTTATCCATATAACTATTATTATTATCCGTATTCCTCTTGTCTTCATCCTTATAACTATTATTATTATCCTTATTATTATTATTATTATCGCTATAACTGTTATAATTAGCCTTATTACTATTATTATTATCGCTATAACTGTTATTATTATCCTTATTCTATTGTTACTATCCGTATTACTCTTGTCATTATCCTTATAACTGTTATTATTATTCTTATTACTATTATTATTATCCCTATTCCTCTTGTCTTTATCCTTATGACTATTATTATTATCTTTATTATTATTATTATTATCGCTATAACTGTTATTATTATCCTTATTCTATTGTTACTATCCGTATTACTCTTGTCATTATCCTTATAACTGTTATTATTATTCTTATTACTATTATTATTATCCCTATTTCTCTTGTCCTTATCCTTATAACTATTATTATTATCCATATTATTATTATTATTATCGCTATAACTGTTATTATTATCCTTATTCTATTGTTACTATCCGTATTACTCTTGTCTTTATCCTTTTAACTGTTATTATTATCCTTATTACTATTATTATTATCGCTATAACTGTTATTAATGTCCTTATTCTATTCTTACCATCTGTATTACTCTTGTCTTTATCCTTATAACTATTATTATTAGCCTTATTACTATTATTATTATCCCTATTCCTCTTGTCTTTATCCTTATGACTATTATTATTATCTTTATTATTATTGTTATTATCGCTATAACTGTTATAATTGTCCGTATTACTATTATTATTATCGCTATAACTGTTATTATTATTCTTATTATGATTATTATTATCCCCATTCCTCTTGTCTTTATCCTTATAACTATTATTATTATCGCTATTAATGTTATTATTATCATTATTACTGTTATTACTATTCTTATTACTATTACTATTATCAAAATTACTCTTGTCTTTATCCTTATAACTATAATTATTATCCTTATTACTATTATTATTATCGCTATAACTGTTATTATTATTCTTATTACTATTATTATTATCGCTATAAATGTTATTATTATCCTTATTCTATTGTTACTATCCGTATTACTCTTGTCTTTATCCTTATAACTATTATTATTATCCTTATTACTATTATTATTATCGCTATAACTGTTATTATTATCCATATTCTATTGTTACTATCCGTATTCCTCTTGTCTTCATCCTTATAACTATTATTATTATCCTTATTATTATTATTATCGCTATAACTGTTATTATTATCCTTATTACTATTATTATTATCGCTATAACGGTTATTATAATCCTTATTCTATTGTTACTATCCGTATTACTCTTGCCTTTATCCTTATAACTTTTATTATTATCCTTATTACTATTATTATTATCGCAACAACTGTTATTATTATTCTTCTTACTATTATTATTATCCCTATTCCTCTTGTCTTTATCCTTATAACTATTATTATTATCCTTATTACTGTTATTATTATCGCTATAACTGTTATTATTATTCTTATTACTATTATTATTATCGCTATAACTGTTATTATCATCCTTATTCTATTGTTACTATCCGTATTACTCTTGTCTTTATCCATATAACTATTATTATTATCCTTATTACTATTATTATTATCGCTATAACTGTTATTATTATACTTATTCTATTGTTACTATCCGTATTACTCTTGCCTTTATCCTTATAACTTTTATTATTATCCTTATTACTATTATTATTATCCTTATTACTATTATTATTATCGCAACAACTGTTATTATTATTCTTCTTACTATTATTATTATCCCTATTCCTCTTGTCTTTATCCTTATAACTATTATTATTATCCTTATTACTATTATTATTATCGCTATAACTGTTATTATTATCCATATTCTATTGTTACTATCCGTATTCCTCTTGTCTTCATCCTTATAACTATTATTATTATCCTTATTATTATTATTATCGCTATAACTGTTATAATTATCCTTATTACTATTATTATTATCGCTATAACGGTTATTATAATCCTTATTCTATTGTTACTATCCGTATTACTCTTGCCTTTATCCTTATAACTTTTATTATTATCCTTATTACTATTATTATTATCGCAACAACTGTTATTATTATTCTTCTTACTATTATTATTATCCCTATTCCTCTTGTCTTTATCCTTATAACTATTATTATTATCCTTATTACTGTTATTATTATCGCTATAACTGTTATTATTATTCTTATTACTATTATTATTATCGCTATAACTGTTATTATCATCCTTATTCTATTGTTACTATCCGTATTACTCTTGTCTTTATCCATATAACTATTATTATTATCCTTATTACTATTATTATTATCGCTATAACTGTTATTATTATACTTATTCTATTGTTACTATCCGTATTACTCTTGCCTTTATCCTTATAACTTTTATTATTATCCTTATTACTATTATTATTATCCTTATTACTATTATTATTATCGCAACAACTGTTATTATTATTCTTCTTACTATTATTATTATCCCTATTCCTCTTGTCTTTATCCTTATAACTATTATTATTATCCTTATTACTGTTATTATTATCGCTATAACTGTTATTATTATTCTTATTACTATTATTATTATCGCTATAACTGTTATTATCATCCTTATTCTATTGTTACTATCCGTATTACTCTTGTCTTTATCCATATAACTATTATTATTATCCTTATTACTATTATTATTATCGCTATAACTGTTATTATTATACTTATTCTATTGGTACTATCCGTATTCCTCTTGTCTTCATCCTTATAACTATTATTATTATGCTTAATTATTATTATTATTATCGCTATAACTGTTATAATTATCCTTATTACTATTATTATTATCGCTATAACTGTTATTATTATTCTTATTACTATTATTATTATCCCTATTTCCCTTGTCTTTATCCTTATAACTATTATTATTATTATTATTATTATTATTCTTATTATCGCTATAACTGTTATTATTATCCTTATTCTATTGTTAGTATCCGTATTACTCTTGTTTTTATCCTTACAACTGTTATTATTATTATTCTTATTATTATTATTATCGCTATAACTGTTATTATTATCCTTATTCTATTGTTACTATCCGTATTACTCTTGTCTTTAACCTTACAACTGTTATTATTATTCTTATTACTATTATTATTATCCCTATTCCTCTTGTGTTTATCCTTATGACTATTATTATTATCATCTTTATTATTATTATTATTATCGCTATAAAGGTTATTATTATCCTTATTACTATTATTATTATCGCTATAACTGTTATTATTATCCTTATTACTATTATTATTATCGCTATAACTGTTATTATTATCCTTATTCTATTGTTACCATCCGTATTACTCTTGTCTTTATCCTTATAACTGTTATTATTATCCTTATTATTATTATTATTATCGCTATAACTGTTATAATTATCCTTATTACTATTATTATAATCGCTATAACTGTTATTATTATCCTTATTCTATTGTTACCATCCGTATTACTCTTGTCTTTATCCTTACAACTGTTATTATTATTCTTATTACTATTATTATTATCGCTATAACCGTTATTATTATTCTTATTACTATTATTATTATCCCTATTCCGCTTGTATTTATCCTTCTAACTATTATTATTATCCTTATTCTATTGTTGCTATCCGTATTACTCTTGTGTTTATCCTTATAACTGTTATTATTATTCTTATTACTATTATTATTATCGCTATAACTGTTATTATTATCCTTATTCTATTGTTACTATACGTATTAGTCTTGTCTTTATCCTTATAACTATTATTATTATCCTTATTACTATTATTATTATCGCTATAACTGTTATTATTATTCTTATTGCTATTATTATTATCCCTATTCCTCTTGTGTTTATCCTTATGACTATTATTATTATCTTTATTATTATTATTATTATCGCTATAAATGTTATTATTATCCTTATTACTATTATTATTATCGCTATAACTGTTATTATAATTCTTATTACTATTATTATTATCCCTATTCCTCTTGTCTTTATCCTTATATCTATTATTATTATTCTTATGACTATTATTATTCTCGCTATAAATGTTATTATTATCCTTATTACTATTATTATTATCGCTATAACTGTTATTATTATCCTTATTACTATTATTATTATCGCTATAACTGTTATTATTATTCTTATTACTATTATTATTATCGCTATAACTGTTATTATTATCCTTATTCTATTGTTACTATACGTATTCTTCTTGTCTTTATCCGTATAACTATTAGTATTATCCTTATTAGTCTTGTCTTTATCCTTATAACTATTAGTATTATCCTTATTACTATTGTTATTATCGCTATAACTGTTATTATTATTCTTATTACTATTATTATTATCCCTATTCCTCTTGTCTTTATCCTTATATCTATTATTATTATTCTTATTACTATTATTATTATCATTATTATTATTATTATCGCTATAACTGTTATAACTAGCCTTATTACTATTATTATTATCGCTATAACTGTTATTATTATCCTTATTCTATTGTTACTATCCGTATTACTCTTGTCATTATCCTTATAACTGTTATTATTATTCTTATTACTATTATTATTATCCCTATTATTATTATTATCGCTATAACTGTTATAACTAGCCTTATTACTATTATTATTATCGCTATAACTGTTATTATTATCCTTATTCTATTGTTACTATCCGTATTACTCTTGTCATTATCCTTATAACTGTTATTATTATTCTTATTACTATTATTATTATCCCTATTCCTCTTGTCTTTATCCTTATGACTATTATTATTATCTTTATTATTATTATTATTATCGCTATAACTGTTATTATTATCCTTATTCTATTGTTACTATCCGTATTACTCTTGTCTTTAACCTTACAACTGTTATTATTATTCTTATTACTATTATTATTATCGCTATAAATGTTATTATTATCCTTATTCTATTGTTACTATCCGTATTACTCTTGTCTTTATCCATATAACTATTATTATTATCCTTATTACTATTATTATTATCGCTATAACTGTTATTATTATACTTATTCTATTGTTACTATCCGTATTCCTCTTCTCTTCATCCTTATAACTATTATTATTATCCTTATTATTATTATTATTATCGCTATAACTGTTATAATTATCCTTATTACTATTATTATTATCGCTATAACTGTTATTATTATCCTTATTACTATTATTATTATCGCTATAACTGTTATTATTATTCTTATTACTATTATTATTATCCCTATTTCCCTTGTCTTTATCCTTATAACTATTATTATTATTATTATTATTATTCTTATTATCGCTATAACTGTTATTATTATCCTTATTACTATTATTATTATCGCTATAACTTTTATTATTATCCTTATTCTATTGTTTCTATCCGTATTACTCTTGTCTTCATCCTCATAACTATTATTATTATCCTTATTATTATTATTATTATCGCTATAACTGTTATTATTATTCTTATTACTATTATTATTATCCCTATTCCGCTTGTATTTATCCTTCTAACTATTATTATTATCCTTATTCTATTGTTGCTATCCGTATTACTCTTGTGTTTATCCATATAACTGTTATTATTATTCTTATTACTATTATTATTATCGCTATAACTGTTATTATTATCCTTATTCTATTGTTACTATACGTATTAGTCTTGTCTTTATCCTTATAACTATTATTATTATCCTTATTACTATTATTATTATCGCTATAACTGTTATTATTATTCTTATTGCTATTATTATTATCCCTATTCCTCTTGTGTTTATCCTTATGACTATTATTATTATCTTTATTATTATTATTATTATCGCTATAAATGTTATTATTATCCTTATTACTATTATTATTATCGCTATAACTGTTATTATTATTCTTATTACTATTATTATTATCCCTATTCCTCTTGTCTTTATCCTTATATCTATTATTATTATTCTTATTACTATTATTATTATCGCTGTAAATGTTATTATTATCCTTATTCTATTGTTACTATCCGTATTACTCTTGTCTTTATCCATATAACTAGTATTATTATCCATATTCCTCTTGTCTTCATCCTTATAACTATTATTATTATCCTTATTATTATTATTATTATCGCTATAACTGTTATAATTAGCCTTATTACTATTATTATTATCGCTATAACTGTTATTATTATCCTTATTCTATTGTTACTATCCGTATTACTCTTGTCATTATCCTTATAACTGTTATTATTATTCTTATTACTATTATTATTATCCCTATTCCTCTTGTCTTTATCCTTATGACTATTATTATTATCTTTATTATTATTATTATTATCGCTATAACTGTTATTATTATCCTTATTCTATTGTTACTATCCGTATTACTCTTGTCATTATCCTTATAACTGTTATTATTATTCTTATTACTATTATTATTATCCCTATTTCTCTTGTCCTTATCCTTTTAACTGTTATTATTATCCTTATTACTATTATTATTATCGCTATAACTGTTATTAATGTCCTTATTCTATTCTTACCATCTGTATTACTCTTGTCTTTATCCTTATAACTATTATTATTAGCCTTATTACTATTATTATTATCCCTATTCCTCTTGTCTTTATCCTTATGACTATTATTATTATCTTTATTATTATTGTTATTATCGCTATAACTGTTATAATTGTCCGTATTACTATTATTATTATCGCTATAACTGTTATTATTATTCTTATTATGATTATTATTATCCCTATTCCTCTTGTCTTTATCCTTATAACTATTATTATTATCGCTATTAATGTTATTATTATCATTATTACTGTTATTACTATTCTTATTACTATTACTATTATCAAAATTACTCTTGTCTTTATCCTTATAACTATAATTATTATCCTTATTACTATTATTATTATCGCTATAACTGTTATTATTATTCTTATTACTATTATTATTATCGCTATAAATGTTATTATTATCCTTATTCTATTGTTACTATCCGTATTACTCTTGTCTTTATCCTTATAACTATTATTATTATCCTTATTACTATTATTATTATCGCTATAACTGTTATTATTATCCATATTCTATTGTTACTATCCGTATTCCTCTTGTCTTCATCCTTATAACTATTATTATTATCCTTATTATTATTATTATCGCTATAACTGTTATAATTATCCTTATTACTATTATTATTATCGCTATAACGGTTATTATAATCCTTATTCTATTGTTACTATCCGTATTACTCTTGCCTTTATCCTTATAACTTTTATTATTATCCTTATTACTATTATTATTATCCTTATTACTATTATTATTATCGCAACAACTGTTATTATTATTCTTCTTACTATTATTATTATCCCTATTCCTCTTGTCTTTATCCTTATAACTATTATTATTATCCTTATTACTGTTATTATTATCGCTATAACTGTTATTATTATTCTTATTACTATTATTATTATCGCTATAACTGTTATTATTATTCTTATTACTATTATTATTATCCCTATTCCTCTTGTCTTTATCCTTATATCTATTATTATTATTCTTATGACTATTATTATTCTCGCTATAAATGTTATTATTATCCTTATTACTATTATTATTATCGCTATAACTGTTATTATTATCCTTATTACTATTATTATTATCGCTATAACTGTTATTATTATTCTTATTACTATTATTATTATCGCTATAACTGTTATTATTATCCTTATTCTATTGTTACTATACGTATTCTTCTTGTCTTTATCCGTATAACTATTAGTATTATCCTTATTAGTCTTGTCTTTATCCTTATAACTATTAGTATTATCCTTATTACTATTGTTATTATCGCTATAACTGTTATTATTATTCTTATTACTATTATTATTATTCTTATTATTATTATTATTATCGCTATAACTGTTATTATTATTCTTATTACTATTATTATTATCCCTATTCCTCTTGTCTTTATCCTTATATCCATTATTATTATTCTTATTACTATTATTATTATCGCTGTAAATGTTATTATTATCCTTATTCTATTGTTACTATCCGTATTACTCTTGTCTTTATCCATATAACTATTATTATTATCCGTATTCCTCTTGTCTTCATCCTTATAACTATTATTATTATCCTTATTATTATTATTATTATCGCTATAACTGTTATAATTAGCCTTATTACTATTATTATTATCGCTATAACTGTTATTATTATCCTTATTCTATTGTTACTATCCGTATTACTCTTGTCATTATCCTTATAACTGTTATTATTATTCTTATTACTATTATTATTATCCCTATTCCTCTTGTCTTTATCCTTATGACTATTATTATTATCTTTATTATTATTATTATTATCGCTATAACTGTTATTATTATCCTTATTCTATTGTTACTATCCGTATTACTCTTGTCATTATCCTTATAACTGTTATTATTATTCTTATTACTATTATTATTATCCCTATTTCTCTTGTCCTTATCCTTATAACTATTATTATTATCCATATTATTATTATTATTATCGCTATAACTGTTATTATTATCCTTATTCTATTGTTACTATCCGTATTACTCTTGTCTTTATCCTTTTAACTGTTATTATTATCCTTATTACTATTATTATTATCGCTATAACTGTTATTAATGTCCTTATTCTATTCTTACCATCTGTATTACTCTTGTCTTTATCCTTATAACTATTATTATTAGCCTTATTACTATTATTATTATCCCTATTCCTCTTGTCTTTATCCTTATGACTATTATTATTATCTTTATTATTATTGTTATTATCGCTATAACTGTTATAATTGTCCGTATTACTATTATTATTATCGCTATAACTGTTATTATTATTCTTATTATGATTATTATTATCCCCATTCCTCTTGTCTTTATCCTTATAACTATTATTATTATCGCTATTAATGTTATTATTATCATTATTACTGTTATTACTATTCTTATTACTATTACTATTATCAAAATTACTCTTGTCTTTATCCTTATAACTATAATTATTATCCTTATTACTATTATTATTATCGCTATAACTGTTATTATTATTCTTATTACTATTATTATTATCGCTATAAATGTTATTATTATCCTTATTCTATTGTTACTATCCGTATTACTCTTGTCTTTATCCTTATAACTATTATTATTATCCTTATTACTATTATTATTATCGCTATAACTGTTATTATTATCCTTATTCTATTGTTACTATCCGTATTACTCTTGTCATTATCCTTATAACTGTTATTATTATTCTTATTACTATTATTATTATCCCTATTCCTCTTGTCTTTATCCTTATGACTATTATTATTATCTTTATTATTATTATTATTATCGCTATAACTGTTATTATTATCCTTATTCTATTGTTACTATCCGTATTACTCTTGTCTTTAACCTTACAACTGTTATTATTATTCTTATTACTATTATTATTATCGCTATAAATGTTATTATTATCCTTATTCTATTGTTACTATCCGTATTACTCTTGTCTTTATCCATATAACTATTATTATTATCCTTATTACTATTATTATTATCGCTATAACTGTTATTATTATACTTATTCTATTGTTACTATCCGTATTCCTCTTCTCTTCATCCTTATAACTATTATTATTATCCTTATTATTATTATTATTATCGCTATAACTGTTATAATTATCCTTATTACTATTATTATTATCGCTATAACTGTTATTATTATCCTTATTACTATTATTATTATCGCTATAACTGTTATTATTATTCTTATTACTATTATTATTATCCCTATTTCCCTTGTCTTTATCCTTATAACTATTATTATTATTATTATTATTATTCTTATTATCGCTATAACTGTTATTATTATCCTTATTACTATTATTATTATCGCTATAACTTTTATTATTATCCTTATTCTATTGTTTCTATCCGTATTACTCTTGTCTTCATCCTCATAACTATTATTATTATCCTTATTATTATTATTATTATCGCTATAACTGTTATTATTATTCTTATTACTATTATTATTATCCCTATTCCGCTTGTATTTATCCTTCTAACTATTATTATTATCCTTATTCTATTGTTGCTATCCGTATTACTCTTGTGTTTATCCATATAACTGTTATTATTATTCTTATTACTATTATTATTATCGCTATAACTGTTATTATTATCCTTATTCTATTGTTACTATACGTATTAGTCTTGTCTTTATCCTTATAACTATTATTATTATCCTTATTACTATTATTATTATCGCTATAACTGTTATTATTATTCTTATTGCTATTATTATTATCCCTATTCCTCTTGTGTTTATCCTTATGACTATTATTATTATCTTTATTATTATTATTATTATCGCTATAAATGTTATTATTATCCTTATTACTATTATTATTATCGCTATAACTGTTATTATTATTCTTATTACTATTATTATTATCCCTATTCCTCTTGTCTTTATCCTTATATCTATTATTATTATTCTTATTACTATTATTATTATCGCTGTAAATGTTATTATTATCCTTATTCTATTGTTACTATCCGTATTACTCTTGTCTTTATCCATATAACTAGTATTATTATCCATATTCCTCTTGTCTTCATCCTTATAACTATTATTATTATCCTTATTATTATTATTATTATCGCTATAACTGTTATAATTAGCCTTATTACTATTATTATTATCGCTATAACTGTTATTATTATCCTTATTCTATTGTTACTATCCGTATTACTCTTGTCATTATCCTTATAACTGTTATTATTATTCTTATTACTATTATTATTATCCCTATTCCTCTTGTCTTTATCCTTATGACTATTATTATTATCTTTATTATTATTATTATTATCGCTATAACTGTTATTATTATCCTTATTCTATTGTTACTATCCGTATTACTCTTGTCATTATCCTTATAACTGTTATTATTATTCTTATTACTATTATTATTATCCCTATTTCTCTTGTCCTTATCCTTTTAACTGTTATTATTATCCTTATTACTATTATTATTATCGCTATAACTGTTATTAATGTCCTTATTCTATTCTTACCATCTGTATTACTCTTGTCTTTATCCTTATAACTATTATTATTAGCCTTATTACTATTATTATTATCCCTATTCCTCTTGTCTTTATCCTTATGACTATTATTATTATCTTTATTATTATTGTTATTATCGCTATAACTGTTATAATTGTCCGTATTACTATTATTATTATCGCTATAACTGTTATTATTATTCTTATTATGATTATTATTATCCCTATTCCTCTTGTCTTTATCCTTATAACTATTATTATTATCGCTATTAATGTTATTATTATCATTATTACTGTTATTACTATTCTTATTACTATTACTATTATCAAAATTACTCTTGTCTTTATCCTTATAACTATAATTATTATCCTTATTACTATTATTATTATCGCTATAACTGTTATTATTATTCTTATTACTATTATTATTATCGCTATAAATGTTATTATTATCCTTATTCTATTGTTACTATCCGTATTACTCTTGTCTTTATCCTTATAACTATTATTATTATCCTTATTACTATTATTATTATCGCTATAACTGTTATTATTATCCATATTCTATTGTTACTATCCGTATTCCTCTTGTCTTCATCCTTATAACTATTATTATTATCCTTATTATTATTATTATCGCTATAACTGTTATAATTATCCTTATTACTATTATTATTATCGCTATAACGGTTATTATAATCCTTATTCTATTGTTACTATCCGTATTACTCTTGCCTTTATCCTTATAACTTTTATTATTATCCTTATTACTATTATTATTATCCTTATTACTATTATTATTATCGCAACAACTGTTATTATTATTCTTCTTACTATTATTATTATCCCTATTCCTCTTGTCTTTATCCTTATAACTATTATTATTATCCTTATTACTGTTATTATTATCGCTATAACTGTTATTATTATTCTTATTACTATTATTATTATCGCTATAACTGTTATTATTATTCTTATTACTATTATTATTATCCCTATTCCTCTTGTCTTTATCCTTATATCTATTATTATTATTCTTATGACTATTATTATTCTCGCTATAAATGTTATTATTATCCTTATTACTATTATTATTATCGCTATAACTGTTATTATTATCCTTATTACTATTATTATTATCGCTATAACTGTTATTATTATTCTTATTACTATTATTATTATCGCTATAACTGTTATTATTATCCTTATTCTATTGTTACTATACGTATTCTTCTTGTCTTTATCCGTATAACTATTAGTATTATCCTTATTAGTCTTGTCTTTATCCTTATAACTATTAGTATTATCCTTATTACTATTGTTATTATCGCTATAACTGTTATTATTATTCTTATTACTATTATTATTATTCTTATTATTATTATTATTATCGCTATAACTGTTATTATTATTCTTATTACTATTATTATTATCCCTATTCCTCTTGTCTTTATCCTTATATCCATTATTATTATTCTTATTACTATTATTATTATCGCTGTAAATGTTATTATTATCCTTATTCTATTGTTACTATCCGTATTACTCTTGTCTTTATCCATATAACTATTATTATTATCCGTATTCCTCTTGTCTTCATCCTTATAACTATTATTATTATCCTTATTATTATTATTATTATCGCTATAACTGTTATAATTAGCCTTATTACTATTATTATTATCGCTATAACTGTTATTATTATCCTTATTCTATTGTTACTATCCGTATTACTCTTGTCATTATCCTTATAACTGTTATTATTATTCTTATTACTATTATTATTATCCCTATTCCTCTTGTCTTTATCCTTATGACTATTATTATTATCTTTATTATTATTATTATTATCGCTATAACTGTTATTATTATCCTTATTCTATTGTTACTATCCGTATTACTCTTGTCATTATCCTTATAACTGTTATTATTATTCTTATTACTATTATTATTATCCCTATTTCTCTTGTCCTTATCCTTATAACTATTATTATTATCCATATTATTATTATTATTATCGCTATAACTGTTATTATTATCCTTATTCTATTGTTACTATCCGTATTACTCTTGTCTTTATCCTTTTAACTGTTATTATTATCCTTATTACTATTATTATTATCGCTATAACTGTTATTAATGTCCTTATTCTATTCTTACCATCTGTATTACTCTTGTCTTTATCCTTATAACTATTATTATTAGCCTTATTACTATTATTATTATCCCTATTCCTCTTGTCTTTATCCTTATGACTATTATTATTATCTTTATTATTATTGTTATTATCGCTATAACTGTTATAATTGTCCGTATTACTATTATTATTATCGCTATAACTGTTATTATTATTCTTATTATGATTATTATTATCCCCATTCCTCTTGTCTTTATCCTTATAACTATTATTATTATCGCTATTAATGTTATTATTATCATTATTACTGTTATTACTATTCTTATTACTATTACTATTATCAAAATTACTCTTGTCTTTATCCTTATAACTATAATTATTATCCTTATTACTATTATTATTATCGCTATAACTGTTATTATTATTCTTATTACTATTATTATTATCGCTATAAATGTTATTATTATCCTTATTCTATTGTTACTATCCGTATTACTCTTGTCTTTATCCTTATAACTATTATTATTATCCTTATTACTATTATTATTATCGCTATAACTGTTATTATTATCCATATTCTATTGTTACTATCCGTATTACTCTTGCCTTTATCCTTATAACTTTTATTATTATCCTTATTACTATTATTATTATCCTTATTACTATTATTATTATCGCAACAACTGTTATTATTATTCTTCTTACTATTATTATTATCCCTATTCCTCTTGTCTTTATCCTTATAACTATTATTATTATCCTTATTACTGTTATTATTATCGCTATAAGTGTTATTATTATTCTTATTACTATTATTATTATCGCTATAACTGTTATTATCATCCTTATTCTATTGTTACTATCCGTATTACTCTTGTCTTTATCCATATAACTATTATTATTATCCTTATTACTATTATTATTATCGCTATAACTGTTATTATTATACTTATTCTATTGGTACTATCCGTATTCCTCTTGTCTTCATCCTTATAACTATTATTATTATGCTTAATTATTATTATTATTATCGCTATAACTGTTATAATTATCCTTATTACTATTATTATTATCGCTATAACTGTTATTATTATTCTTATTACTATTATTATTATCCCTATTTCCCTTGTCTTTATCCTTATAACTATTATTATTATTATTATTATTATTATTCTTATTATCGCTATAACTGTTATTATTATCCTTATTCTATTGTTAGTATCCGTATTACTCTTGTTTTTATCCTTACAACTGTTATTATTATTATTCTTATTATTATTATTATCGCTATAACTGTTATTATTATCCTTATTCTATTGTTACTATCCGTATTACTCTTGTCTTTAACCTTACAACTGTTATTATTATTCTTATTACTATTATTATTATCCCTATTCCTCTTGTGTTTATCCTTATGACTATTATTATTATCATCTTTATTATTATTATTATTATCGCTATAAAGGTTATTATTATCCTTATTACTATTATTATTATCGCTATAACTGTTATTATTATCCTTATTACTATTATTATTATCGCTATAACTGTTATTATTATCCTTATTCTATTGTTACCATCCGTATTACTCTTGTCTTTATCCTTATAACTGTTATTATTATCCTTATTATTATTATTATTATCGCTATAACTGTTATAATTATCCTTATTACTATTATTATAATCGCTATAACTGTTATTATTATCCTTATTCTATTGTTACCATCCGTATTACTCTTGTCTTTATCCTTATAACTATTATTATTATCCTTATTATTATTATTATTATTATCGCTATAACTGTTATTATTATCCTTATTCTATTGTTACTAACCGTATTACTCTTGTCATTATCCTTATAACTGTTATTATTATTCTTATTACTATTATTATTATCCCTATTCCTTTTGTGTTTATCCTTATGACTATTATTATTATCTTTATTATTATTATTATCGCTATAACTGTTATTATTATCCTTATTACTATTATTATTATCGCTATAACTGTTATTATTATCCTTATTCTATTGTTACCATCCGTATTACTCTTGTCTTTATCCTTACAACTGTTATTATTATTCTAATTACTATTATTATTATCGCTATAACCGTTATTATTATCCTTATTCTATTGTTACTATCCGTATTCCTCTTGTCTCCATCCTTGTAACTATTATTATTATCCTTATTATTACTATTATTATCGCTATAACTGTTATAATTATCCTTATTACTATTATTATTATCGCTATAACTGTTATTATTATTCTTATTACTATTATTATTATCGCTATAACTGTTATTATTATCCTTATTACTATTATTATAATCGCTATAACTGTTATTATTATCCTTATTCTATTGTTACCATCCGTATTACTCTTGTCTTTATCCTTATAACTATTATTATTATCCTTATTATTATTATTATTATTATCGCTATAAACTGTTATTATTATCCTTATTCTATTGTTACTAACCGTATTACTCTTGTCATTATCCTTATAACTGTTATTATTATTCTTATTACTATTATTATTATCCCTATTCCTCTTGTGTTTATCCTTATGACTATTATTATTATCTTTATTATTATTATTATCGCTATAACTGTTATTATTATCCTTATTACTATTATTATTATCGCGATAACTGTTATTATTATCCTTATTCTATTGTTACTATCCGTATTACTCTTGTCATTATCCTTATAACTGTTATTATTATTCTTATTACTATTATTATTATCCCTATTCCTCTTGTCTTTATCCTTATGACTATTATTATTATCTTTATTATTATTATTATTATCGCTATAACTGTTATTATTATCCTTATTCTATTGTTACTATCCGTATTACTCTTGTCATTATCCTTATAACTGTTATTATTATTCTTATTACTATTATTATTATCCCTATTTCTCTTGTCCTTATCCTTATAACTATTATTATTATCCATATTATTATTATTATTATCGCTATAACTGTTATTATTATCCTTATTCTATTGTTACTATCCGTATTACTCTTGTCTTTATCCTTTTAACTGTTATTATTATCCTTATTACTATTATTATTATCGCTATAACTGTTATTAATGTCCTTATTCTATTCTTACCATCTGTATTACTCTTGTCTTTATCCTTATAACTATTATTATTAGCCTTATTACTATTATTATTATCCCTATTCCTCTTGTCTTTATCCTTATGACTATTATTATTATCTTTATTATTATTGTTATTATCGCCATAACTGTTATAATTGTCCGTATTACTATTATTATTATCGCTATAACTGTTATTATTATTCTTATTATGATTATTATTATCCCCATTCCTCTTGTCTTTATCCTTATAACTATTATTATTATCGCTATTAATGTTATTATTATCATTATTACTGTTATTACTATTCTTATTACTATTACTATTATCAAAATTACTCTTGTCTTTATCCTTATAACTATAATTATTATCCTTATTACTATTATTATTATCGCTATAACTGTTATTATTATTCTTATTACTATTATTATTATCGCTATAAATGTTATTATTATCCTTATTCTATTGTTACTATCCGTATTACTCTTGTCTTTATCCTTATAACTATTATTATTATCCTTATTACTATTATTATTATCGCTATAACTGTTATTATTATCCATATTCTATTGTTACTATCCGTATTCCTCTTGTCTTCATCCTTATAACTATTATTATTATCCTTATTATTATTATTATCGCTATAACTGTTATAATTATCCTTATTACTATTATTATTATCGCTATAACGGTTATTATAATCCTTATTCTATTGTTACTATCCGTATTACTCTTGCCTTTATCCTTATAACTTTTATTATTATCCTTATTACTATTATTATTATCGCAACAACTGTTATTATTATTCTTCTTACTATTATTATTATCCCTATTCCTCTTGTCTTTATCCTTATAACTATTATTATTATCCTTATTACTGTTATTATTATCGCTATAACTGTTATTATTATTCTTATTACTATTATTATTATCGCTATAACTGTTATTATCATCCTTATTCTATTGTTACTATCCGTATTACTCTTGTCTTTATCCATATAACTATTATTATTATCCTTATTACTATTATTATTATCGCTATAACTGTTATTATTATACTTATTCTATTGTTACTATCCGTATTACTCTTGCCTTTATCCTTATAACTTTTATTATTATCCTTATTACTATTATTATTATCCTTATTACTATTATTATTATCGCAACAACTGTTATTATTATTCTTCTTACTATTATTATTATCCCTATTCCTCTTGTCTTTATCCTTATAACTATTATTATTATCCTTATTACTGTTATTATTATCGCTATAACTGTTATTATTATTCTTATTACTATTATTATTATCGCTATAACTGTTATTATCATCCTTATTCTATTGTTACTATCCGTATTACTCTTGTCTTTATCCATATAACTATTATTATTATCCTTATTACTATTATTATTATCGCTATAACTGTTATTATTATACTTATTCTATTGGTACTATCCGTATTCCTCTTGTCTTCATCCTTATAACTATTATTATTATGCTTAATTATTATTATTATTATCGCTATAACTGTTATAATTATCCTTATTACTATTATTATTATCGCTATAACTGTTATTATTATTCTTATTACTATTATTATTATCCCTATTTCCCTTGTCTTTATCCTTATAACTATTATTATTATTATTATTATTATTATTCTTATTATCGCTATAACTGTTATTATTATCCTTATTCTATTGTTAGTATCCGTATTACTCTTGTTTTTATCCTTACAACTGTTATTATTATTATTCTTATTATTATTATTATCGCTATAACTGTTATTATTATCCTTATTCTATTGTTACTATCCGTATTACTCTTGTCTTTAACCTTACAACTGTTATTATTATTCTTATTACTATTATTATTATCCCTATTCCTCTTGTGTTTATCCTTATGACTATTATTATTATCATCTTTATTATTATTATTATTATCGCTATAAAGGTTATTATTATCCTTATTACTATTATTATTATCGCTATAACTGTTATTATTATCCTTATTACTATTATTATTATCGCTATAACTGTTATTATTATCCTTATTCTATTGTTACCATCCGTATTACTCTTGTCTTTATCCTTATAACTGTTATTATTATCCTTATTATTATTATTATTATCGCTATAACTGTTATAATTATCCTTATTACTATTATTATAATCGCTATAACTGTTATTATTATCCTTATTCTATTGTTACCATCCGTATTACTCTTGTCTTTATCCTTATAACTATTATTATTATCCTTATTATTATTATTATTATTATCGCTATAACTGTTATTATTATCCTTATTCTATTGTTACTAACCGTATTACTCTTGTCATTATCCTTATAACTGTTATTATTATTCTTATTACTATTATTATTATCCCTATTCCTTTTGTGTTTATCCTTATGACTATTATTATTATCTTTATTATTATTATTATCGCTATAACTGTTATTATTATCCTTATTACTATTATTATTATCGCTATAACTGTTATTATTATCCTTATTCTATTGTTACCATCCGTATTACTCTTGTCTTTATCCTTACAACTGTTATTATTATTCTTATTACTATTATTATTATCGCTATAACCGTTATTATTATCCTTATTCTATTGTTACTATCCGTATTCCTCTTGTCTCCATCCTTGTAACTATTATTATTATCCTTATTATTACTATTATTATCGCTATAACTGTTATAATTATCCTTATTACTATTATTATTATCGCTATAACTGTTATTATTATTCTTATTACTATTATTATTATCGCTATAACTGTTATTATTATCCTTATTACTATTATTATAATCGCTATAACTGTTATTATTATCCTTATTCTATTGTTACCATCCGTATTACTCTTGTCTTTATCCTTATAACTATTATTATTATCCTTATTATTATTATTATTATTATCGCTATAACTGTTATTATTATCCTTATTCTATTGTTACTAACCGTATTACTCTTGTCATTATCCTTATAACTGTTATTATTATTCTTATTACTATTATTATTATCCCTATTCCTCTTGTGTTTATCCTTATGACTATTATTATTATCTTTATTATTATTATTATCGCTATAACTGTTATTATTATCCTTATTACTATTATTATTATCGCTATAACTGTTATTATTATCCTTATTCTATTGTTACTATACGTATTAGTCTTGTCTTTATCCTTATAACTATTATTATTATCCTTATTACTATTATTATTATCGCTATAACTGTTATTATTATTCTTATTGCTATTATTATTATCCCTATTCCTCTTGTGTTTATCCTTATGACTATTATTATTATCTTTTTTATTATTATTATTATCGCTATAAATGTTATTATTATCCTTATTACTATTATTATTATCGCTATAACTGTTATTATTATTCTTATTACTATTATTATTATCCCTATTCCTCTTGTCTTTATCCTTATATCTATTATTATTATTCTTATGACTATTATTATTATCGCTGTAAATGTTATTATTATCCTTATTCTATTGTTACTATCCGTATTACTCTTGTCTTTATCCATATAACTATTATTATTATCCGTATTCCTCTTGTCTTCATCCTTATAACTATTATTATTATCCTTATTATTATTATTATTATCGCTATAACTGTTATAATTATCCTTATTACTATTATTATTATCGCTATAACTGTTATTATTATCCTTATTACTATTATTATTATCGCTATAACTGTTATTATTATCCTTATTCTATTGTTACTATCCGTATTACTCTTGTCTTTACCCTTACAACTGTTATTATTATTCTTATTACTATTATTATTATCCCTATTCCTCTTGCGTTTATCCTTATGACTATTATTATTATCTTTATTATTATTATTATTATCGCTATAAAGGTTATTATTATCCTTATTACTAATATTATTATCGCTATAACTGTTATTATTATCCTTATTACTATTATTATTATCGCTATAACTGTTATTAATGTCTTTATTCTATTGTTACCATCCGTATTACTCTTGTCTTTATCCTTATAACTATTATTATTATCCTTATTACTATTATTATTATCGCTATAACTGTTATTATTATCCTTATTCTATTGTTACTATCCGTATTCCTCTTGTCTTCATCCTTATAACTATTATTATTATCCTTATTATTATTATTATTATCGCTATAACTGTTATAATTATCCTTATTACTATTATTATTTTCGCTATAACTGTTATTATTATCCTTATTACTATTATTATTATCGCTATAACTGTTATTATTATTCTTATTACTATTATTATTATCCCTATTTCCCTTGTCTTTATCCTTATAACTATTATTATTATTATTATTATTCTTCTTATTATCGCTATAACTGTTATTATTATCCTTATTCTATTGTTAGTATCCGTATTACTCTTGTTTTTATCCTTACAACTGTTATTATTATTCTTATTACTATTATTATTAATCCCTATTCCTCTTGTCTTTATCCTTATAACTATTATTATTATCCATATTATTATTATTATCGCTATAACTGTTATAATTATCCTTATTACTATTATTATTATCGCTATAACGGTTATTATAATCCTTATTCTATTGTTACTATCCGTATTACTCTTGCCTTTATCCTTATAACTTTTATTATTATCCTTATTACTATTATTATTATCCTTATTACTATTATTATTATCGCAACAACTGTTATTATTATTCTTCTTACTATTATTATTATCCCTATTCCTCTTGTCTTTATCCTTATATCTATTATTATTATTCTTATTACTATTATTATTATCCTTATTATTATTATTATTATCGCTATAACTGTTATAATTAGCCTTATTACTATTATTATTATCGCTATAACTGTTATTACTATCCTTATTCTATTGTTACTATCCGTATTACTCTTGTCTTTAACCTTACAACTGTTATTATTATTCTTATTACTATTATTATTATCGCTATAAATGTTATTATTATCCTTATTCTATTGTTACTATCCGTATTACTCTTGTCTTTATCCATATAACTATTATTATTATCCTTATTACTATTATTATTATCGCTATAACTGTTATTATTATACTTATTCTATTGTTACTATCCGTATTCCTCTTCTCTTCATCCTTATAACTATTATTATTATCCTTATTATTATTATTATTATCGCTATAACTGTTATAATTATCCTTATTACTATTATTATTATCGCTATAACTGTTATTATTATCCTTATTCTATTGTTACCGTCCGTATTCCTCTTGTCTTTATCCTTATAATTATTATGATTATCCTTATTATTATTATTATTATCGCTATAACTGTTATTATTATTCTTATTACTATTATTATTATCCCTATTCCGCTTGTATTTATCCTGCTAACTATTATTATTATCCTTATTCTATTGTTGCTATCCGTATTACTCTTGTGTTTATCCTTATAACTGTTATTATTATTCTTATTACTATTATTATTATCGCTATAACTGTTATTATTATCCTTATTCTATTGTTACTATACGTATTAGTCTTGTCTTTATCCTTATAACTATTATTATTATCCTTATTACTATTATTATTATCGCTATAACTGTTATTATTATTCTTAGCGCTGTTATTATTATCCCTATTCCTCTTGTGTTTATCCTTATGACTATTATTATTATCTTTATTATTATTATTATTATCGCTATAAATGTTATTATTATCCTTATTACTATTATTATTATCGCTATAACTGTTATTATTATTCTTATTACTATTATTATTATCCCTATTCCTCTTGTCTTTATCCTTATATCTATTATTATTATTCTTATGACTATTATTATTATCGCTATAAATGTTATTATTATCCTTATTACTATTATTATTATCGCTATAACTGTTATTATTATCCTTATTACTATTATTATTATCGCTATAACTGTTATTATTATTCTTATTACTATTATTATTATCGCTATAACTGTTATTATTATCCTTATTCTATTGTTACTATACGTATTCTTCTTGTCTTTATCCGTATAACTATTAGTATTATCCTTATTAGTCTTGTCTTTATCCTTATAACTATTAGTATTATCCTTATTACTATTGTTATTATCGCTATAACTGTTATTATAATTCTTATTACTATTATTATTATTCTTATTATTATTATTATTATCGCTATAACTGTTATTATTATTCTTATTACTATTATTATTATCCCTATTCCTCTTGTCTTTATCCTTATATCTATTATTATTATTCTTATTACTATTATTATTATCGCTGTAAATGTTATTATTATCCTTATTCTATTGTTACTATCCGTATTACTCTTGTCTTTATCCATATAACTATTATTATTATCCGTATTCCTCTTGTCTTCATCCTTATAACTATTATTATTATCCTTATTATTATTATTATTATCGCTATAACTGTTATAATTATCCTTATTACTATTATTATTATCGCTATAACTGTTATTATTATCCTTATTACTATTATTATTATTCTTATTACTATTATTATTATCGCTATAACTGTTATTATTATCCTTATTCTATTGTTACTATACGTATTCTTCTTGTCTTTATCCGTATAACTATTAGTATTATCCTTATTACTATTGTTATTATCGCTATAACTGTTATTATTATTCTTATTACTATTATTATTATTCTTATTATTATTATTATTATCGCTATAACTGTTATTATTATTCTTATTACTATTATTATTATCCCTATTCCTCTTGTCTTTATCCTTATATCTATTATTATTATCCTTATTATTATTATTATTATCGCTATAACTGTTATAATTAGCCTTATTACTATTATTATTATCGCTATAACTGTTATTACTATCCTTATTCTATTGTTACTATCCGTATTCCTCTTGTCTTCATCCTTATAACTATATTATTATCCTTATTATTATTATTATTATCGCTATAACTGTTATAATTATCCTTATTACTATTATTATTATCGCTATAACTGTTATTATTATCCTTATTACTATTATTATTATCGCTATAACTGTTATTATTATTCTTATTACTATTATTATTATCGCTATAACTGTTATTATTATCCTTATTCTATTGTTACTATCCGTATTACTCTTGTCTTTATCCATATAACTATTATTATTATCCTTATTACTATTATTATTATCGCTATAACTGTTATTATTATACTTATTCTATTGTTACTATCCGTATTACTCTTGCCTTTATCCTTATAACTTTTATTATTATCCTTATTACTATTATTATTATCCTTATTACTATTATTATTATCGCAACAACTGTTATTATTATTCTTCTTACTATTATTATTATCCCTATTCCTCTTGTCTTTATCCTTATATCTATTATTATTATTCTTATTACTATTATTATTATCCTTATTATTATTATTATTATCGCTATAACTGTTATAATTAGCCTTATTACTATTATTATTATCGCTATAACTGTTATTATTATCCTTATTCTATTGTTACTATCCGTATTACTCTTGTCTTTAACCTTACAACTGTTATTATTATTCTTATTACTATTATTATTATCGCTATAAATGTTATTATTATCCTTATTCTATTGTTACTATCCGTATTACTCTTGTCTTTATCCATATAACTATTATTATTATCCTTATTACTATTATTATTATCGCTATAACTGTTATTATTATACTTATTCTATTGTTACTATCCGTATTCCTCTTCTCTTCATCCTTATAACTATTATTATTATCCTTATTATTATTATTATTATCGCTATAACTGTTATAATTATCCTTATTACTATTATTATTATCGCTATAACTGTTATTATTATCGCTATAACTGTTATTATTATCCTTATTCTATTGTTACCGTCCGTATTCCTCTTGTCTTTATCCTTATAATTATTATGATTATCCTTATTATTATTATTATTATCGCTATAACTGTTATTATTATTCTTATTACTATTATTATTATCCCTATTCCGCTTGTATTTATCCTGCTAACTATTATTATTATCCTTATTCTATTGTTGCTATCCGTATTACTCTTGTGTTTATCCTTATAACTGTTATTATTATTCTTATTACTATTATTATTATCGCTATAACTGTTATTATTATCCTTATTCTATTGTTACTATACGTATTAGTCTTGTCTTTATCCTTATAACTATTATTATTATCCTTATTACTATTATTATTATCGCTATAACTGTTATTATTATTCTTATTGCTGTTATTATTATCCCTATTCCTCTTGTGTTTATCCTTATGACTATTATTATTATCTTTATTATTATTATTATTATCGCTATAAATGTTATTATTATCCTTATTACTATTATTATTATCGCTATAACTGTTATTATTATTCTTATTACTATTATTATTATCCCTATTCCTCTTGTCTTTATCCTTATATCTATTATTATTATTCTTATGACTATTATTATTATCGCTATAAATGTTATTATTATCCTTACTACTATTATTATTATCGCTATAACTGTTATTATTATCCTTATTACTATTATTATTATCGCTATAACTGTTATTATTATTCTTATTACTATTATTATTATCGCTATAACTGTTATTATTATCCTTATTCTATTGTTACTATACGTATTCTTCTTGTCTTTATCCGTATAACTATTAGTGTTATCCTTATTAGTCTTGTCTTTATCCATATAACTATTAGTATTATCCTTATTACTATTGTTATTATCGCTATAACTGTTATTATAATTCTTATTACTATTATTATTATTCTTATTATTATTATTATTATCGCTATAACTGTTATTATTATTCTTATTACTATTATTATTATCCCTATTCCTCTTGTCTTTATCCTTATATCTATTATTATTATTCTTATTACTATTATTATTATCGCTGTAAATGTTATTATTATCCTTATTCTATTGTTACTATCCGTATTACTCTTGTCTTTATCCATATAACTATTATTATTATCCGTATTCCTCTTGTCTTCATCCTTATAACTATTATTATTATCCTTATTATTATTATTATTATCGCTATAACTGTTATAATTATCCTTATTACTATTATTATTATCGCTATAACTGTTATTATTATCCTTATTACTATTATTATTATTCTTATTACTATTGTTATTATCGCTATAACTGTTATTATTATTCTTATTACTATTATTATTATTCTTATTATTATTATTATTATCGCTATAACTGTTATTATTATTCTTATTACTATTATTATTATCCCTATTCCTCTTGTCTTTATCCTTATATCTATTATTATTATCCTTATTATTATTATTATTATCGCTATAACTGTTATAATTAGCCTTATTACTAATATTATTATCGCTATAACTGTTATTACTATCCTTATTCTATTGTTACTATCCGTATTCCTCTTGTCTTCATCCTTATAACTATATTATTATCCTTATTATTATTATTATTATCGCTATAACTGTTATCATTATCCTTATTACTATTTTTATTATCGCTATAACTGTTATTATTATCCTTATTACTATTATTATTATCGCTATAACTGTTATTATTATTCTTATTACTATTATTATTATCGCTATAACTGTCATTATTATCCTTATTCTATTGTTACTATACGTATTACTCTTGTCTTTATGCTTATAACTATTAGTATTATCCTTATTACTATTGTTATTATCGCTATAACTGTTATTATAATTCTTATTACTATTATTATTATACTTATTATTATTATTATTATCGCTATAACTGTTATTATTATTCTTATTACTATTATTATTATCCCTATTCCTCTTGTCTTTATCCTTATATCTATTATTATTATTCTTATTACTATTATTATTATCGCTGTAAATGTTATTATTATCCTTATTCTATTGTTACTATCCGTATTACTCTTGTCTTTATCCATATAACTATTATTATTATCCGTATTCCTCTTGTCTTCATCCTTATAACTATTATTATTATCCTTATTATTATTATTATTATCGCTATAACTGTTATAATTATCCTTATTACTATTATTATTATCGCTATAACTGTTATTATTATCCTTATTACTATTATTATTATTCTTATTACTATTATTATTATCGCTATAACTGTTATTATTATCCTTATTCTATTGTTACTATACGTATTCTTCTTGTCTTTATCCGTATAACTATTAGTATTATCCTTATTAGTCTTGTCTTTATCCTTATAACTATTAGTATTATCCTTATTACTATTGTTATTATCGCTATAACTGTTATTATTATTCTTATTACTATTATTATTATTCTTATTATTATTATTATTATCGCTATAACTGTTATTATTATTCTTATTACTATTATTATTATCCCTATTCCTCTTGTCTTTATCCTTATATCTATTATTATTATCCTTATTATTATTATTATTATCGCTATAACTGTTATAATTAGCCTTATTACTATTATTATTATCGCTATAACTGTTATTACTATCCTTATTCTATTGTTACTATCCGTATTCCTCTTGTCTTCATCCTTATAACTATATTATTATCCTTATTATTATTATTATTATCGCTATAACTGTTATCATTATCCTTATTACTATTTTTATTATCGCTATAACTGTTATTATTATCCTTATTACTATTATTATTATCGCTATAACTGTTATTATTATTCTTATTACTATTATTATTATCGCTATAACTGTCATTATTATCCTTATTCTATTGTTACTATACGTATTACTCTTGTCTTTATGCTTATAACTATTATTATTATCCTTATTACTATTATTATTATCGCTATAACCGTTATTATTATCCTTATTCTATTGTTACTATCCGTATTACTCTTGTCATTATCCTTATAACTATTATTATTATCCCTATTATTATTATTATTATCGCTATAACTGTTATTATTATTCTTATTACTATTATTATTATCCCTATTCCTCTTGTCTTTATCCTTATAACTATGATTATTATTCTTATTACTATTATTATTATCGCTATAAATGTTATTATTATCCTTATTCTATTGTTACTATCCGTATTACTCTTGTCTTTATCCATATAACTATTATTATTATCCTTATTACTATTATTATTATCGCTATAACTGTTATTATTATACTTATTCTATTGTTACTATCCGTATTCCTCTTGTCTTCATCCTTATAACTATTATTATTATCCTTATTATTATTATTATTATCGCTATAACTGTTATAATTATCCTTATTACTATTATTATTATCGCTATAACTGTTATTATTATCCTTATTCTATTGTTACTATCCGTATTACTCTTGTCTTTACCCTTACAACTGTTATTATTATTCTTATTACTATTATTATTATCCCTATTCCTCTTGCGTTTATCCTTATGACTATTATTATTATCTTTATTATTATTATTATTATCGCTATAAAGGTTATTATTATCCTTATTACTAATATTATTATCGCTATAACTGTTATTATTATCCTTATTACTATTATTATTATCGCTATAACTGTTATTAATGTCTTTATTCTATTGTTTCCATCCGTATTACTCTTGTCTTTATCCTTATAACTATTATTATTATCCTTATTACTATTATTATTATCGCTATAACTGTTATTATTATCCTTATTCTATTGTTACTATCCGTATTCCTCTTGTCTTCATCCTTATAACTATTATTATTATCCTTATTATTATTATTATTATCGCTATAACTGTTATAATTATCCTTATTACTATTATTATTTTCGCTATAACTGTTATTATTATCCTTATTACTATTATTATTATCGCTATAACTGTTATTATTATTCTTATTACTATTATTATTATCCTTATTACTATTATTATTATCGCAACAACTGTTATTATTATTCTTTTTACTATTATTATTATCCCTATTCCTCTTGTCTTTATCCTTATAACTATTATTATTATCCTTATTACTGTTATTATTATCGCTATAACTGTTATTATTATTCTTATTACTATTATTATTATCGCTATAACGGTTATTATAATCCTTATTCTATTGTTACTATCCGTATTACTCTTGCCTTTATCCTTATAACTTTTATTATTATCCTTATTACTATTATTATTATCGCAACAACTGTTATTATTATTCTTCTTACTATTATTATTATCCCTATTCCTCTTGTCTTTATCCTTATATCTATTATTATTATTCTTATTACTATTATTATTATCCTTATTATTATTATTATTATCGCTATAACTGTTATAATTATCCTTATTACTATTATTATTATCGCAACAACTGTTATTATTATTCTTTTTACTATTATTATTATCCCTATTCCTCTTGTCTTTATCCTTATAACTATTATTATTATCCTTATTACTGTTATTATTATCGCTATAACTGTTATTATTATTCTTATTACTATTATTATTATCGCTATAACGGTTATTATAATCCTTATTCTATTGTTACTATCCGTATTACACTTGCCTTTATCCTTATAACTTTTATTATTATCCTTATTACTATTATTATTATCCTTATTACTATTATTATTATCGCAACAACTGTTATTATTATTCTTCTTACTATTATTATTATCCCTATTCCTCTTGTCTTTATCCTTATATCTATTATTATTATTCTTATTACTATTATTATTATCCTTATTATTATTATTATTATCGCTATAACTGTTATAATTAGCCTTATTACTATTATTATTATCGCTATAACTGTTATTATTATCCTTATTCTATTGTTACTATCCGTATTACTCTTGTCTTTAACCTTACAACTGTTATTATTATTCTTATTACTATTATTATTATCGCTATAAATGTTATTATTATCCTTATTCTATTGTTACTATCCGCATTACTCTT
Source organism: Megachile ligniseca (assembly GCA_945859555.1). NCBI lineage: Eukaryota > Metazoa > Arthropoda > Insecta > Hymenoptera > Megachilidae > Megachile > Megachile ligniseca. The sequence goes on from CAMAOC010000009.1 coordinate 104,815, forward strand.
GTCTTTATCCATATAACTATTATTATTATCCTTATTACTATTATTATTATCGCTATAACTGTTATTATTATACTTATTCTATTGTTACTATCCGTATTCCTCTTCTCTTCATCCTTATAACTATTATTATTATCCTTATTATTATTATTATTATCGCTATAACTGTTATAATTATCCTTATTACTATTATTATTATCGCTATAACTGTTATTATTATCCTTATTACTATTATTATTATCGCTATAACTGTTATTATTATCGCTATAACTGTTATTATTATCCTTATTCTATTGTTACCGTCCGTATTACTCTTGTCTTTATCCATATAATTATTATGATTATCCTTATTATTATTATTATTATCGCTATAACTGTTATTATTATTCTTATTACTATTATTATTATCCCTATTCCGCTTGTATTTATCCTGCTAACTATTATTATTATCCTTATTCTATTGTTGCTATCCGTATTACTCTTGTGTTTATCCTTATAACTGTTATTATTATTCTTATTCCTATTATTATTATCGCTATAACTGTTATTATTATCCTTATTCTATTGTTACTATACGTATTAGTCTTGTCTTTATCCTTATAACTATTATTATTATCCTTATTACTATTATTATTATCGCTATAACTGTTATTATTATTCTTATTGCTGTTATTATTATCCCTATTCCTCTTGTGTTTATCCTTATGACTATTATTATTATCTTTATTATTATTATTATTATCGCTATAAATGTTATTATTATCCTTATTACTATTATTATTATCGCTATAACTGTTATTATTATTCTTATTACTATTATTATTATCCCTATTCCTCTTGTCTTTATCCTTATATCTATTATTATTATTCTTATGACTATTATTATTATCGCTATAAATGTTATTATTATCCTTATTACTATTATTATTATCGCTATAACTGTTATTATTATCCTTATTACTATTATTATTATCGCTATAACTGTTATTATTATTCTTATTACTATTATTATTATCGCTATAACTGTTATTATTATCCTTATTCTATTGTTACTATACGTATTCTTCTTGTCTTTATCCGTATAACTATTAGTATTATCCTTATTAGTCTTGTCTTTATCCTTATAACTATTAGTATTATCCTTATTACTATTGTTATTATCGCTATAACTGTTATTATCATTCTTATTACTATTATTATTATTCTTATTATTATTATTATTATCGCTATAACTGTTATTATTATTCTTATTACTATTATTATTATCCCTATTCCTCTTGTCTTTATCCTTATATCTATTATTATTATTCTTATTACTATTATTATTATCGCTGTAAATGTTATTATTATCCTTATTCTATTGTTACTATCCGTATTACTCTTGTCTTTATCCATATAACTATTATTATTATCCGTATTCCTCTTGTCTTCATCCTTATAACTATTATTATTATCCTTATTATTATTATTATTATCGCTATAACTGTTATAATTATCCTTATTACTATTATTATTATTCTTATTACTATTATTATTATCGCTATAACTGTTATCATTATCCTTATTCTATTGTTACTATACGTATTCTTCTTGTCTTTATCCGTATAACTATTAGTATTATCCTTATTAGTCTTGTCTTTATCCTTATAACTATTAGTATTATCCTTATTACTATTGTTATTATCGCTATAACTGTTATTATTATTCTTATTACTATTATTATTATTCTTATTATTATTATTATTATCGCTATAACTGTTATTATTATTCTTATTACTATTATTATTATCCCTATTCCTCTTGTCTTTATCCTTATATCCATTATTATTATCCTTATTATTATTATTATTATCGCTATAACTGTTATAATTAGCCTTATTACTATTATTATTATCGCTATAACTGTTATTACTATCCTTATTCTATTGTTACTATCCGTATTCCTCTTGTCTTCATCCTTATAACTATATTATTATCCTTATTATTATTATTATTATCGCTATAACTGTTATAATTATCCTTATTACTATTATTATTATCGCTATAACTGTTATTATTATCCTTATTACTATTATTATTATCGCTATAACTGTTATTATTATTCTTATTACTATTATTATTATCGCTATAACTGTCATTATTATCCTTATTCTATTGTTACTATACGTATTACTCTTGTCTTTATGCTTATAACTATTATTATTATCCTTATTACTATTATTATTATCGCTATAACCGTTATTATTATCCTTATTCTATTGTTACTATCCGTATTACTCTTGTCATTATCCTTATAACTATTATTATTATCCCTATTATTATTATTATTATCGCTATAACTGTTATTATTATTCTTATTACTATTATTATTATCCCTATTCCTCTTGTCTTTATCCTTATAACTATGATTATTATTCTTATTACTATTATTATTATCGCTATAAATGTTATTATTATCCTTATTCTATTGTTACTATCCGTATTACTCTTGTCTTTATCCATATAACTATTATTATTATCCTTATTACTATTATTATTATCGCTATAACTGTTATTATTATACTTATTCTATTGTTACTATCCGTATTCCTCTTGTCTTCATCCTTATAACTATTATTATTATCCTTATTATTATTATTATTATCGCTATAACTGTTATAATTATCCTTATTACTATTATTATTATCGCTATAACTGTTATTATTATCCTTATTACTATTATTATTATCGCTATAACTGTTATTATTATCCTTATTCTATTGTTACTATCCGTATTACTCTTGTCTTTACCCTTACAACTGTTATTATTATTCTTATTACTATTATTATTATCCCTATTCCTCTTGCGTTTATCCTTATGACTATTATTATTATCTTTATTATTATTATTATTATCGCTATAAAGGTTATTATTATCCTTATTACTAATATTATTATCGCTATAACTGTTATTATTATCCTTATTACTATTATTATTATCGCTATAACTGTTATTAATGTCTTTATTCTATTGTTACCATCCGTATTACTCTTGTCTTTATCCTTATAACTATTATTATTATCCTTATTACTATTATTATTATCGCTATAACTGTTATTATTATCCTTATTCTATTGTTACTATCCGTATTCCTCTTGTCTTCATCCTTATAACTATTATTATTATCCTTATTATTATTATTATTATCGCTATAACTGTTATAATTATCCTTATTACTATTATTATTTTCGCTATAACTGTTATTATTATCCTTATTACTATTATTATTATCGCTATAACTGTTATTATTATTCTTATTACTATTATTATTATCCCTATTTCCCTTGTCTTTATCCTTATAACTATTATTATTATTATTATTATTCTTCTTATTATCGCTATAACTGTTATTATTATCCTTATTCTATTGTTAGTATCCGTATTACTCTTGTTTTTATCCTTACAACTGTTATTATTATTCTTATTACTATTATTATTATCCCTATTCCTCTTGTCTTTATCCTTATAACTATTATTATTATCCTTATTCCTATTATTATTATCGCTATAACTGTTATTATTATCCTTATTATTATTATTATTATCGCTATAACTCTTATTATTATCCTTCTTCTATTGTTACTACCCGTTTTACTCTTACCTTTATCCTTATAACTATTATTATTATACTCACTCTATTGTTACTATCCGTATTACTCTTGTCTTTATCCTTATAACTATTATTATTATCCTTATTACTATTATTATTATCGCTATAACTGTTATTATTATTCTTATTACTATTATTATTATCCCTATTTCTCCTGTCTTTATGTTTTTAACTATTATTATTATCCTTATTATTATTATTATTATCGCTATAACTGTTATTATTATCCTTATTACTATTATTATTATCGCTATAACTGTTATTATTATTCTTATTATTATTATTATTATCCCTATTCCTCTTGTCTTTATCCTTCTAACTATTATCATTATCCTTATTCTATTGTTACTATCCGTACTACTCTTGTGTTTATCCTTACAACTGTTATTATTTTTCTTATTACGATTATTATTATCAAGATAACTGTTATTATTATCCTTATTCTATTGTTACTATCCGTATTACTCTTGTCTTTATCCTTATAACTATTATTATTATCCTTATTACTATTATTATTATCGCCTTAACTGTTATAATAATCCTTATTCTATTGTTACTATCCGTATTACTCTTGTCTCTATCCTTATAGCTGTTATTATTATTCTTATTACTATTATTATTATCCCTATTCTTCTTGTCTTTATCCTTATGACTATTATTATTATCTTTATTATTATTATTATTATCGCTATAACTGTTATTATTATCCTTATTACTATTATTATTATCGCTATAACTGTTATTATTATTCTTATTATTATTATTATTATCGCTATAACTGTTATTATTATTCTTATTACTATTATTATTATCGCTATAAATCTTATTATTATCCTTATTACTATTATTATTATCCCTATTTCTCCTGTCTTTATGTTTTTAACTATTATTATTATCCTTATTACTATTATTATTATCGCTATAACTGTTATTATTATACTTATTACTATTATTATTATCGCTATAACTGTTATTTATTCTTCTTATTATTATTATCGCTATAACTCTTATTATTATCCTTCTTCTGTTGTTACTATCCGTTTTACTCTTGCCTTTATCCTTATAACTATTACTATTATCCTCACTCTATTGTTACTATCCGTATTACTCTTGTATTTATCCTTATAACTATTATTATTATCCTTATTACTATTATTATTATCGCTATAACTGTTATTATTATTCTTATTACTATTATTATTATCCCTATTTCTCTTGTCTTTATCTTTATAACTATTATTATTATCCTTATTATTATTATTATTATTATCGCTATAACTGTTATTATTATCCTTATTACTATTAATATTATCGCTATAACTGTTATTATTATTCTTATTATTATTATTATTATCCCTATTCCTCTTGTCTTTATCCTTATAACTATTATTACTATCCTTATTACTATTATTATTATCGCTATAAATGTTATTATTATCCTTATTCTATTGTTACTATCCGTATTACTCTTGTCTTTATCCTTATAACTATTATTATTATCCTTATTACTATTATTATTATCGCTATAACTGTTATTATTATCCTTATTATTATTATTATTATCGCTATAACTGTTATAATTATCCTTATTACTATTATTATTATCGCTATAACTGTTATTATTATCCTTATTAGTATTATTATTATCGCTATAACTGTTATTATTATTCTTGTTACTATTATTATTATCCTTATTCTATTGTTACTATCCGTATTACTCTTGTCATTATCCTTATTACTATTATTATTATCCTTATTCCTATTATTATTATCGCTATAACTGTTATTATTATTCTTATTACTATTATTATTATCCCTATTTCTCTTGTCTTTATCCTTAATATTATTATTATTATCGCTATAACTCTTATTATTATCCTTCTTCTATTGTTACTATCCGTATTACTCTTGTCTTCATCCTTAACACTATTATTATTATCCTTATTACTATTGTTACTATCCGTATTACTCTTGCGTTTATCCTTATAACTGTTATTATTATCCTTATTACCATTATTATTATCTCTATAACTCTTCTTATTATCTTTCTGCCATCACTACTATCCCTATTCCTATTGTCTTTATCCTTATAACTATTATTATTATCCTTATTACTATTATTATTATCGCTATAGCTGTTATTATTATGCTTATTACTATTATAATTATCCCTATTTCTCTTGTCTTTATCCTTCTAACTATTATTATTATCCTTATTCTATTGTTACTATCCGCATTACTCTTGTGTTTATCCTTATAACTGTTATTATTATTCTTATTACGATTATTATTATCAAGATAACTGTTATTATTATCCTTCTTCTGTTGTTACTATCCGTTTTACTCTTGCCTTTATCCTTATAACTATTACTATTATCCTCACTCTATTGTTACTATCCGTATTACTCTTGTATTTATCCTTATAACCATTATTATTATCCTTATTACTGTTATTATTATCCCTATTTCTCTTGTCTTTATCTTGATGACTATTATTATTATCTTTATTATTATTATTATTATCGCTATAACTGTTATTATTATTCTTCTTATTATTATTATTATCCCTATTCCTCTTGTCTTTATCCTTATAACTATTATTATTATCCTTATTATTATTATTATCGCTGTAACTGTTATTATTGTCCTTATTCTATTATTACTATCCCTATTCCTCTTGCCTTTATCCTTATAACTATTATTATTATCCTTATTACTATTATTATTATCGCTATATCTGTTATTATTATTCTTCTTACTATTATTATTATCCCTATTCCTCCTGTCTTTATCCTTATAACTATTATTATTATCCTTATTACTATTATTATTATCGCTATAACTGTTATTGTTATCCTTATTCTATTATTACAATCCCTATTACTCTTGTCTTTATCCTTATAACTATTATTATTATCGCTATAACTGTTATTATTATTCTTATTACTATTATTATTATCTCTATTTCTCTTGTCTTTATCATTAGAACTATTATTATTATCGCTATAACTGTTATTATTATTCTTATTACTATTATTATTATCCCTATTCCTCTTGACTTTATCCTTATAACTATTATTATTATCCCTATTACTATTATTATTATCGCTATAACTGTTATTATTATCCTTATTCTATTGTTACTATCCGTATTACTCTTGTCTTTATCCTTATAACTATTATTATTATCGCTATATCTGTTATTATTATTCTTACTACTATTATTATTATCCCTATTTCTCTTGTCCTTATCCTTATAACTATTATTATTATCCATATTATTATTATTATTATCGCTGTAAATGTTATTATTATCCTTATTCTATTGTTACTATCCGTATTACTCTTGTCTTTATCCATATAACTATTATTATTATCCCTATTATTATTATTATTATCGCTATAACTGTTATTATTATTCTTATTACTATTATTATTATCCCTATTCCTCTTGTCTTTATCCTTATAACTATGATTATTATTCTTATTACTATTATTATTATCGCTATAAATGTTATTATTATCCTTATTCTATTGTTACTATCCGTATTACTCTTGTCTTTATCCATATAACTATTATTATTATCCTTATTACTATTATTATTATCGCTATAACTGTTATTATTATACTTATTCTATTGTTACTATCCGTATTCCTCTTGTCTTCATCCTTATAACTATTATTATTATCCTTATTATTATTATTATTATCGCTATAACTGTTATAATTATCCTTATTACTATTATTATTATCGCTATAACTGTTATTATTATCCTTATTACTATTATTATTATCGCTATAACTGTTATTATTATCCTTATTCTATTGTTACTATCCGTATTACTCTTGTCTTTACCCTTACAACTGTTATTATTATTCTTATTACTATTATTATTATCCCTATTCCTCTTGCGTTTATCCTTATGACTATTATTATTATCTTTATTATTATTATTATTATCGCTATAAAGGTTATTATTATCCTTATTACTAATATTATTATCGCTATAACTGTTATTATTATCCTTATTACTATTATTATTATCGCTATAACTGTTATTAATGTCTTTATTCTATTGTTACCATCCGTATTACTCTTGTCTTTATCCTTATAACTATTATTATTATCCTTATTACTATTATTATTATCGCTATAACTGTTATTATTATCCTTATTCTATTGTTACTATCCGTATTCCTCTTGTCTTCATCCTTATAACTATTATTATTATCCTTATTATTATTATTATTATCGCTATAACTGTTATAATTATCCTTATTACTATTATTATTTTCGCTATAACTGTTATTATTATCCTTATTACTATTATTATTATCGCTATAACTGTTATTATTATTCTTATTACTATTATTATTATCCCTATTTCCCTTGTCTTTATCCTTATAACTATTATTATTATTATTATTATTCTTCTTATTATCGCTATAACTGTTATTATTATCCTTATTCTATTGTTAGTATCCGTATTACTCTTGTTTTTATCCTTACAACTGTTATTATTATTCTTATTACTATTATTATTATCCCTATTCCTCTTGTCTTTATCCTTATAACTATTATTATTATCCTTATTCCTATTATTATTATCGCTATAACTGTTATTATTATCCTTATTATTATTATTATTATCGCTATAACTCTTATTATTATCCTTCTTCTATTGTTACTACCCGTTTTACTCTTACCTTTATCCTTATAACTATTATTATTATACTCACTCTATTGTTACTATCCGTATTACTCTTGTCTTTATCCTTATAACTATTATTATTATCCTTATTACTATTATTATTATCGCTATAACTGTTATTATTATTCTTATTACTATTATTATTATCCCTATTTCTCCTGTCTTTATGTTTTTAACTATTATTATTATCCTTATTATTATTATTATTATCGCTATAACTGTTATTATTATCCTTATTACTATTATTATTATCGCTATAACTGTTATTATTATTCTTATTATTATTATTATTATCCCTATTCCTCTTGTCTTTATCCTTCTAACTATTATCATTATCCTTATTCTATTGTTACTATCCGTACTACTCTTGTGTTTATCCTTACAACTGTTATTATTTTTCTTATTACGATTATTATTATCAAGATAACTGTTATTATTATCCTTATTCTATTGTTACTATCCGTATTACTCTTGTCTTTATCCTTATAACTATTATTATTATCCTTATTACTATTATTATTATCGCCTTAACTGTTATAATAATCCTTATTCTATTGTTACTATCCGTATTACTCTTGTCTCTATCCTTATAGCTGTTATTATTATTCTTATTACTATTATTATTATCCCTATTCTTCTTGTCTTTATCCTTATGACTATTATTATTATCTTTATTATTATTATTATTATCGCTATAACTGTTATTATTATCCTTATTACTATTATTATTATCGCTATAACTGTTATTATTATTCTTATTATTATTATTATTATCGCTATAACTGTTATTATTATTCTTATTACTATTATTATTATCGCTATAAATCTTATTATTATCCTTATTACTATTATTATTATCCCTATTTCTCCTGTCTTTATGTTTTTAACTATTATTATTATCCTTATTACTATTATTATTATCGCTATAACTGTTATTATTATACTTATTACTATTATTATTATCGCTATAACTGTTATTTATTCTTCTTATTATTATTATCGCTATAACTCTTATTATTATCCTTCTTCTGTTGTTACTATCCGTTTTACTCTTGCCTTTATCCTTATAACTATTACTATTATCCTCACTCTATTGTTACTATCCGTATTACTCTTGTATTTATCCTTATAACTATTATTATTATCCTTATTACTATTATTATTATCGCTATAACTGTTATTATTATTCTTATTACTATTATTATTATCCCTATTTCTCTTGTCTTTATCTTTATAACTATTATTATTATCCTTATTATTATTATTATTATTATCGCTATAACTGTTATTATTATCCTTATTACTATTAATATTATCGCTATAACTGTTATTATTATTCTTATTATTATTATTATTATCCCTATTCCTCTTGTCTTTATCCTTATAACTATTATTACTATCCTTATTACTATTATTATTATCGCTATAAATGTTATTATTATCCTTATTCTATTGTTACTATCCGTATTACTCTTGTCTTTATCCTTATAACTATTATTATTATCCTTATTACTATTATTATTATCGCTATAACTGTTATTATTATCCTTATTATTATTATTATTATCGCTGTAACTGTTATAATTATCCTTATTACTATTATTATTATCGCTATAACTGTTATTATTATCCTTATTAGTATTATTATTATCGCTATAACTGTTATTATTATTCTTGTTACTATTATTATTATCCTTATTCTATTGTTACTATCCGTATTACTCTTGTCATTATCCTTATTACTATTATTATTATCCTTATTCCTATTATTATTATCGCTATAACTGTTATTATTATTCTTATTACTATTATTATTATCCCTATTTCTCTTGTCTTTATCTTGATGACTATTATTATTATCTTTATTATTATTATTATTATCGCTATAACTGTTATTATTATTCTTCTTATTATTATTATTATCCCTATTCCTCTTGTCTTTATCCTTATAACTATTATTATTATCCTTATTATTATTATTATCGCTGTAACTGTTATTATTGTCCTTATTCTATTATTACTATCCCTATTCCTCTTGCCTTTATCCTTATAACTATTATTATTATCCTTATTACTATTATTATTATCGCTATATCTGTTATTATTATTCTTCTTACTATTATTATTATCCCTATTCCTCCTGTCTTTATCCTTATAACTATTATTATTATCCTTATTACTATTATTATTATCGCTATAACTGTTATTGTTATCCTTATTCTATTATTACAATCCCTATTACTCTTGTCTTTATCCTTATAACTATTATTATTATCGCTATAACTGTTATTATTATTCTTATTACTATTATTATTATCTCTATTTCTCTTGTCTTTATCATTAGAACTATTATTATTATCGCTATAACTGTTATTATTATTCTTATTACTATTATTATTATCCCTATTCCTCTTGACTTTATCCTTATAACTATTATTATTATCCCTATTACTATTATTATTATCGCTATAACTGTTATTATTATCCTTATTCTATTGTTACTATCCGTATTACTCTTGTCTTTATCCTTATAACTATTATTATTATCGCTATATCTGTTATTATTATTCTTATTACTATTATTATTATCCCTATTTCTCTTGTCCTTATCCTTATAACTATTATTATTATCCATATTATTATTATTATTATCGCTATAACTGTTATTATTATCCTTATTACTATTATTATTATCGCTATAACTGTTATTAATGTCCTTATTCTATTCTTACCATCCGTACTACTCTTGTCTTTATCCTTGTAACTATTATTATTATCCTTATTACTATTATTATTATCCCTATTCCTCTTGTCTTTATCCTTATGACTATTATTATTATCTTTACTATTATTGTTATTATCGCTATAACTGTTATTATTGTCCGTATGACTATTATTATTATCGCTATAACTGTTATTATTATTCTTATTATGATTATTATTATCCCTATTCCTCTTGTCTTCATCCTTATAACTATTATTCATATCGCTATTAATGTTATTATTATCATTATTACTGTTATTACTATTCTTATTACTATTACTATTATCAAAATTCCTCTTGTCTTTATCCTTATAACTATAATTATTATCCTTATTACTATTATTATTATCGCTATAACGGTTATTATAATCCTTATTCTATTGTTACTATCCGTATTACTCTTGCCTTTATCCTTATAACTTTTATTATTATCCTTATTACTATTATTATTATCGCAACAACTGTTATTATTATTCTTTTTACTATTATTATTATCCCTATTCCTCTTGTCTTTATCCTTATAACTATTATTATTATCCTTATTACTGTTATTATTATCGCTATAACTGTTATTATTATTCTTATTACTATTATTATTATCGCTATAACTGTTATTATTATTCTTATTACTATTATTATTATCGCTATAACGGTTATTATAATCCTTATTCTATTGTTACTATCCGTATTACTCTTGCCTTTATCCTTATAACTTTTATTATTATCCTTATTACTATTATTATTATCCTTATTACTATTATTATTATCGCAACAACTGTTATTATTATTCTTCTTACTATTATTATTATCCCTATTCCTCTTGTCTTTATCCTTATATCTATTATTATTATTCTTATTACTATTATTATTATCCTTATTATTATTATTATTATCGCTATAACTGTTATAATTAGCCTTATTACTATTATTATTATCGCTATAACTGTTATTATTATCCTTATTCTATTGTTACTATCCGTATTACTCTTGTCTTTAACCTTACAACTGTTATTATTATTCTTATTACTATTATTATTATCGCTATAAATGTTATTATTATCCTTATTCTATTGTTACTATCCGTATTACTCTTGTCTTTATCCATATAACTATTATTATTATCCTTATTACTATTATTATTATCGCTATAACTGTTATTATTATACTTATTCTATTGTTACTATCCGTATTCCTCTTCTCTTCATCCTTATAACTATTATTATTATCCTTATTATTATTATTATTATCGCTATAACTGTTATAATTATCCTTATTACTATTATTATTATCCCTATTCCTCTTGTCTTTATCCTTATATCTATTATTATTATTCTTATGACTATTATTATTATCGCTATAAATGTTATTATTATCCTTATTACTATTATTATTATCGCTATAACTGTTATTATTATCCTTATTACTATTATTATTATCGCTATAACTGTTATTATTATTCTTATTACTATTATTATTATCGCTATAACTGTTATTATTATCCTTATTCTATTGTTACTATACGTATTCTTCTTGTCTTTATCCGTATAACTATTAGTATTATCCTTATTAGTCTTGTCTTTATCCTTATAACTATTAGTATTATCCTTATTACTATTGTTATTATCGCTATAACTGTTATTATAATTCTTATTACTATTATTATTATTCTTATTATTATTATTATTATCGCTATAACTGTTATTATTATTCTTATTACTATTATTATTATCCCTATTCCTCTTGTCTTTATCCTTATATCTATTATTATTATTCTTATTACTATTATTATTATCGCTGTAAATGTTATTATTATCCTTATTCTATTGTTACTATCCGTATTACTCTTGTCTTTATCCATATAACTATTATTATTATCCGTATTCCTCTTGTCTTCATCCTTATAACTATTATTATTATCGCTATAACTGTTATAATTATCCTTATTACTATTATTATTATCGCTATAACTGTTATTATTATCCTTATTACTATTATTATTATTCTTATTTCTATTATTATTATCGCTATAACTGTTATTATTATCCTTATTCTATTGTTACTATACGTATTCTTCTTGTCTTTATCCGTATAACTATTAGTATTATCCTTATTAGTCTTGTCTTTATCCTTATAACTATTAGTATTATCCTTATTACTATTGTTATTATCGCTATAACTGTTATTATTATTCTTATTACTATTATTATTATTCTTATTATTATTATTATTATCGCTATAACTGTTATTATTATTCTTATTACTATTATTATTATCCCTATTCCTCTTGTCTTTATCCTTATATCTATTATTATTATCCTTATTATTATTATTATTATCGCTATAACTGTTATAATTAGCCTTATTACTATTATTATAATCGCTATAACTGTTATTACTATCCTTATTCTATTGTTACTATCCGTATTCCTCTTGTCTTCATCCTTATAACTATATTATTATCCTTATTATTATTATTATTATCGCTATAACTGTTATAATTATCCTTATTACTATTATTATTATCGCTATAACTGTTATTATTATCCTTATTACTATTATTATTATCGCTATAACTGTTATTATTATTCTTATTACTATTATTATTATCGCTATAACTGTCATTATTATCCTTATTCTATTGTTACTATACGTATTACTCTTGTCTTTATGCTTATAACTATTATTATTATCCTTATTACTATTATTATTATCGCTATAACCGTTATTATTATCCTTATTCTATTGTTACTATCCGTATTACTCTTGTCATTATCCTTATAACTATTATTATTATCCCTATTATTATTATTATTATCGCTATAACTGTTATTATTATTCTTATTACTATTATTATTATCCCTATTCCTCTTGTCTTTATCCTTATAACTATGATTATTATTCTTATTACTATTATTATTATCGCTATAAATGTTATTATTATCCTTATTCTATTGTTACTATCCGTATTACTCTTGTCTTTATCCATATAACTATTATTATTATCCTTATTACTATTATTATTATCGCTATAACTGTTATTATTATACTTATTCTATTGTTACTATCCGTATTCCTCTTGTCTTCATCCTTATAACTATTATTATTATCCTTATTATTATTATTATTATCGCTATAACTGTTATAATTATCCTTATTACTATTATTATTATCGCTATAACTGTTATTATTATCCTTATTACTATTATTATTATCGCTATAACTGTTATTATTATCCTTATTCTATTGTTACTATCCGTATTACTCTTGTCTTTACCCTTACAACTGTTATTATTATTCTTATTACTATTATTATTATCCCTATTCCTCTTGCGTTTATCCTTATGACTATTATTATTATCTTTATTATTATTATTATTATCGCTATAAAGGTTATTATTATCCTTATTACTAATATTATTATCGCTATAACTGTTATTATTATCCTTATTACTATTATTATTATCGCTATAACTGTTATTAATGTCTTTATTCTATTGTTACCATCCGTATTACTCTTGTCTTTATCCTTATAACTATTATTATTATCCTTATTACTATTATTATTATCGCTATAACTGTTATTATTATCCTTATTCTATTGTTACTATCCGTATTCCTCTTGTCTTCATCCTTATAACTATTATTATTATCCTTATTATTATTATTATTATTATCGCTATAACTGTTATAATTATCCTTATTACTATTATTATTTTCGCTATAAATGTTATTATTATCCTTATTACTATTATTATTATCGCTATAACTGTTATTATTATTCTTATTACTATTATTATTATCCCTATTTCCCTTGTCTTTATCCTTATAACTATTATTATTATTATTATTATTATTCTTATTATCGCTATAACTGTTATTATTATCCTTATTCTATTGTTAGTATCCGTATTACTCTTGTTTTTATCCTTACAACTGTTATTATTATTCTTATTACTATTATTATTATCCCTATTCCTCTTGTCTTTATCCTTATAACTATTATTATTATCCTTATTCCTATTATTATTATCGCTATAACTGTTATTATTATCCTTATTATTATTATTATTATCGCTATAACTCTTATTATTATCCTTCTTCTATTGTTACTACCCGTTTTACTCTTACCTTTATCCTTATAACTATTATTATTATACTCACTCTATTGTTACTATCCGTATTACTCTTGTCTTTATCCTTATAACTATTATTATTATCCTTATTACTATTATTATTATCGCTATAACTGTTATTATTATTCTTATTACTATTATTATTATCCCTATTTCTCCTGTCTTTATGTTTTTAACTATTATTATTATCCTTCTTATTATTATTATTATCGCTATAACTGTTATTATTATCCTTATTACTATTATTATTATCGCTATAACTGTTATTATTATTCTTATTATTATTATTATTATCCCTATTCCTCTTGTCTTTATCCTTCTAACTATTATCATTATCCTTATTCTATTGTTACTATCCGTATTACTCTTGTCTCTATCCTTATAGCTGTTATTATTATTCTTATTACTATTATTATTATCCCTATTCCTCTTGTCTTTATCCTTATGACTATTATTATTATCTTTATTATTATTATTATTATCGCTATAACTGTTATTATTATCCTTATTACTATTATTATTATCGCTATAACTGTTATTATTATTCTTCTTCTTATTATTATTATCGCTATAACTGTTATTATTATTCTTATTACTATTATTATTATCGCTATAAATCTTATTATTATCCTTATTACTATTATTATTATCCCTATTTCTCCTGTCTTTATGTTTTTAACTATTATTATTATCCTTATTACTATTATTATTATCGCTATAACTGTTATTATTATACTTATTACTATTATTATTATCGCTATAACTGTTATTTATTCTTCTTATTATTATTATCGCTATAACTCTTATTATTATCCTTCTTCTGTTGTTACTATCCGTTTTACTCTTGCCTTTATCCTTATAACTATTACTATTATCCTCACTCTATTGTTACTATCCGTATTACTCTTGTATTTATCCTTATAACTATTATTATTATCCTTATTACTATTATTATTATCGCTATAACTGTTATTATTATTCTTATTACTATTATTATTATCCCTATTTCTCTTGTCTTTATCTTTATAACTATTATTATTATCCTTATTATTATTATTATTATTATCGCTATAACTGTTATTATTATCCTTATTACTATTAATATTATCGCTATAACTGTTATTATTATTCTTATTATTATTATTATTATCCCTATTCCTCTTGTCTTTATCCTTATAACTATTATTACTATCCTTATTACTATTACTATTATCAAAATTACTCTTGTCTTTATCCTTATAACTATAATTATTATCCTTATTACTATTATTATTATCGCTATAACTGTTATTATTATTCTTATTACTATTATTATTATCGCTATAAATGTTATTATTATCCTTATTCTATTGTTACTATCCGTATTACTCTTGTCTTTATCCATATAACTATTATTATTATCCTTATTACTATTATTATTATCGCTATAACTGTTATTATTATACTTATTCTATTGTTACTATCCGTATTCCTCTTCTCTTCATCCTTATAACTATTATTATTATCCTTATTATTATTATTATTATCGCTATAACTGTTATAATTATCCTTATTACTATTATTATTATCCCTATTCCTCTTGTCTTTATCCTTATATCTATTATTATTATTCTTATGACTATTATTATTATCGCTATAAATGTTATTATTATCCTTATTACTATTATTATTATCGCTATAACTGTTATTATTATCCTTATTACTATTATTATTATCGCTATAACTGTTATTATTATTCTTATTACTATTATTATTATCGCTATAACTGTTATTATTATCCTTATTCTATTGTTACTATACGTATTCTTCTTGTCTTTATCCGTATAACTATTAGTATTATCCTTATTAGTCTTGTCTTTATCCTTATAACTATTAGTATTATCCTTATTACTATTGTTATTATCGCTATAACTGTTATTATAATTCTTATTACTATTATTATTATTCTTATTATTATTATTATTATCGCTATAACTGTTATTATTATTCTTATTACTATTATTATTATCCCTATTCCTCTTGTCTTTATCCTTATATCTATTATTATTATTCTTATTACTATTATTATTATCGCTGTAAATGTTATTATTATCCTTATTCTATTGTTACTATCCGTATTACTCTTGTCTTTATCCATATAACTATTATTATTATCCGTATTCCTCTTGTCTTCATCCTTATAACTATTATTATTATCGCTATAACTGTTATAATTATCCTTATTACTATTATTATTATCGCTATAACTGTTATTATTATCCTTATTACTATTATTATTATTCTTATTTCTATTATTATTATCGCTATAACTGTTATTATTATCCTTATTCTATTGTTACTATACGTATTCTTCTTGTCTTTATCCGTATAACTATTAGTATTATCCTTATTAGTCTTGTCTTTATCCTTATAACTATTAGTATTATCCTTATTACTATTGTTATTATCGCTATAACTGTTATTATTATTCTTATTACTATTATTATTATTCTTATTATTATTATTATTATCGCTATAACTGTTATTATTATTCTTATTACTATTATTATTATCCCTATTCCTCTTGTCTTTATCCTTATATCTATTATTATTATCCTTATTATTATTATTATTATCGCTATAACTGTTATAATTAGCCTTATTACTATTATTATAATCGCTATAACTGTTATTACTATCCTTATTCTATTGTTACTATCCGTATTCCTCTTGTCTTCATCCTTATAACTATATTATTATCCTTATTATTATTATTATTATCGCTATAACTGTTATAATTATCCTTATTACTATTATTATTATCGCTATAACTGTTATTATTATCCTTATTACTATTATTATTATCGCTATAACTGTTATTATTATTCTTATTACTATTATTATTATCGCTATAACTGTCATTATTATCCTTATTCTATTGTTACTATACGTATTACTCTTGTCTTTATGCTTATAACTATTATTATTATCCTTATTACTATTATTATTATCGCTATAACCGTTATTATTATCCTTATTCTATTGTTACTATCCGTATTACTCTTGTCATTATCCTTATAACTATTATTATTATCCCTATTATTATTATTATTATCGCTATAACTGTTATTATTATTCTTATTACTATTATTATTATCCCTATTCCTCTTGTCTTTATCCTTATAACTATGATTATTATTCTTATTACTATTATTATTATCGCTATAAATGTTATTATTATCCTTATTCTATTGTTACTATCCGTATTACTCTTGTCTTTATCCATATAACTATTATTATTATCCTTATTACTATTATTATTATCGCTATAACTGTTATTATTATACTTATTCTATTGTTACTATCCGTATTCCTCTTGTCTTCATCCTTATAACTATTATTATTATCCTTATTATTATTATTATTATCGCTATAACTGTTATAATTATCCTTATTACTATTATTATTATCGCTATAACTGTTATTATTATCCTTATTACTATTATTATTATCGCTATAACTGTTATTATTATCCTTATTCTATTGTTACTATCCGTATTACTCTTGTCTTTACCCTTACAACTGTTATTATTATTCTTATTACTATTATTATTATCCCTATTCCTCTTGCGTTTATCCTTATGACTATTATTATTATCTTTATTATTATTATTATTATCGCTATAAAGGTTATTATTATCCTTATTACTAATATTATTATCGCTATAACTGTTATTATTATCCTTATTACTATTATTATTATCGCTATAACTGTTATTAATGTCTTTATTCTATTGTTACCATCCGTATTACTCTTGTCTTTATCCTTATAACTATTATTATTATCCTTATTACTATTATTATTATCGCTATAACTGTTATTATTATCCTTATTCTATTGTTACTATCCGTATTCCTCTTGTCTTCATCCTTATAACTATTATTATTATCCTTATTATTATTATTATTATTATCGCTATAACTGTTATAATTATCCTTATTACTATTATTATTTTCGCTATAAATGTTATTATTATCCTTATTACTATTATTATTATCGCTATAACTGTTATTATTATTCTTATTACTATTATTATTATCCCTATTTCCCTTGTCTTTATCCTTATAACTATTATTATTATTATTATTATTATTCTTATTATCGCTATAACTGTTATTATTATCCTTATTCTATTGTTAGTATCCGTATTACTCTTGTTTTTATCCTTACAACTGTTATTATTATTCTTATTACTATTATTATTATCCCTATTCCTCTTGTCTTTATCCTTATAACTATTATTATTATCCTTATTCCTATTATTATTATCGCTATAACTGTTATTATTATCCTTATTATTATTATTATTATCGCTATAACTCTTATTATTATCCTTCTTCTATTGTTACTACCCGTTTTACTCTTACCTTTATCCTTATAACTATTATTATTATACTCACTCTATTGTTACTATCCGTATTACTCTTGTCTTTATCCTTATAACTATTATTATTATCCTTATTACTATTATTATTATCGCTATAACTGTTATTATTATTCTTATTACTATTATTATTATCCCTATTTCTCCTGTCTTTATGTTTTTAACTATTATTATTATCCTTCTTATTATTATTATTATCGCTATAACTGTTATTATTATCCTTATTACTATTATTATTATCGCTATAACTGTTATTATTATTCTTATTATTATTATTATTATCCCTATTCCTCTTGTCTTTATCCTTCTAACTATTATCATTATCCTTATTCTATTGTTACTATCCGTATTACTCTTGTCTCTATCCTTATAGCTGTTATTATTATTCTTATTACTATTATTATTATCCCTATTCCTCTTGTCTTTATCCTTATGACTATTATTATTATCTTTATTATTATTATTATTATCGCTATAACTGTTATTATTATCCTTATTACTATTATTATTATCGCTATAACTGTTATTATTATTCTTCTTCTTATTATTATTATCGCTATAACTGTTATTATTATTCTTATTACTATTATTATTATCGCTATAAATCTTATTATTATCCTTATTACTATTATTATTATCCCTATTTCTCCTGTCTTTATGTTTTTAACTATTATTATTATCCTTATTACTATTATTATTATCGCTATAACTGTTATTATTATACTTATTACTATTATTATTATCGCTATAACTGTTATTTATTCTTCTTATTATTATTATCGCTATAACTCTTATTATTATCCTTCTTCTGTTGTTACTATCCGTTTTACTCTTGCCTTTATCCTTATAACTATTACTATTATCCTCACTCTATTGTTACTATCCGTATTACTCTTGTATTTATCCTTATAACTATTATTATTATCCTTATTACTATTATTATTATCGCTATAACTGTTATTATTATTCTTATTACTATTATTATTATCCCTATTTCTCTTGTCTTTATCTTTATAACTATTATTATTATCCTTATTATTATTATTATTATTATCGCTATAACTGTTATTATTATCCTTATTACTATTAATATTATCGCTATAACTGTTATTATTATTCTTATTATTATTATTATTATCCCTATTCCTCTTGTCTTTATCCTTATAACTATTATTACTATCCTTATTACTATTACTATTATCAAAATTACTCTTGTCTTTATCCTTATAACTATAATTATTATCCTTATTACTATTATTATTATCGCTATAACTGTTATTATTATTCTTATTACTATTATTATTATCGCTATAAATGTTATTATTATCCTTATTCTATTGTTACTATCCGTATTACTCTTGTCTTTATCCTTATGACTATTATTATTATCCTTATTACTATTATTATTATCGCTATAACTGTTATTATTATCCATATTCTATTGTTACTATCCGTATTCCTCTTGTCTTCATCCTTATAACTATTATTATTATCCTTATTATTATTATTATCGCTATAACTGTTATAATTATCCTTATTACTATTATTATTATCGCTATAACGGTTATTATAATCCTTATTCTATTGGTACTATCCGTATTACTCTTGCCTTTATCCTTATAACTTTTATTATTATTATTATCCTTATTACTATTATTATTATCGCAACAACTGTTATTATTATTCTTCTTACTATTATTATTATCCCTATTCCTCTTGTCTTTATCCTTATAACTATTATTATTATCCTTATTACTGTTATTATTATCGCTATAACTGTAATTATAATCCTTATTCTATTGTTACTATCCGTATTACTCCTGCCTTTATCCTTATAACTTTTATTATTATCCTTATTACTATTATTATTATCCTTATAACTGTTATTATTATTCTTATTACTATTATTATTATCGCAACAACTGTTATTATTATTCTTCTTACTATTATTATTATCCCTATTCCTCTTGTCTTTATCCTTATAACTATTAGCATTATCCTTATTATTATTATTATTATTATTATTAGCGCTATAACTGTTATTATTATTCTTATTACTATTATTATTATCGCTATTTCTCTTGTCTTTATCCTTATAACTATTATTATTATTCTTATTATTATTATTATTATTCCTATAACTGTAATTAATGTCCTTATTCTATTGTTACCATCCGTATTACTCTTGTCTTTATCCTTATAACTATTATTATTATACTTATTACTATTATTATTATCCCTATTCCTCTTGTCTTTATCCTTATGACTATTATTATTATCTTTATTATTATTGTTATTATCGCTATAACTGTTATTATTGTCCGTATGACTATTATTATTATCGCTATAACTGTTATTATTATTCTTATTATGATTATTATTATCCCTATTCCTCTTGTCTTTATCCTTATAACTATTATTATTATCGCTATTAATGTTATTATTATCATTATTACTGTTATTACTATTCTTATTACTATTACTATTATCAAAATTCCTCTTGTCTTTATCCTTATAACTATAATTATTATCCTTATTACTATTATTATTATCGCTATAACTGTTATTATTATTCTTATTACTATTATTATTATCGCTATAAATGTTATTATAATCCTTATTCTATTGTTACTATCCGTATTACTCTTGCCTTTATCCTTATAACTTTTATTATTATCCTTATTACTATTATTATTATCGCAACAACTGTTATTATTATTCTTCTTACTATTATTATTATCCCTATTCCTCTTGTCTTTATCCTTATAACTATTATTATTATCCTTATTACTATTATTATTATCGCTATAACTGTTATTATAATCCTTATTCTATTGTTACTATCCGTATTACTCTTGCCTTTATCCTTATAACTTTTATTATTATCCTTATTACTATTATTATTATCCTTATTACTATTATTATTATCCTTATTACTATTATTATTATCGCAACAACTGTTATTATTATTCTTCTTACTATTATTATTATCCCTATTCCTCTTGTCTTTATCCTTATAACTATTATTATTATCCTTAATACTGTTATTATTATCGCTATAACTGTTATTATAATCCTTATTCTATTGTTACTATCCGTATTACTCTTGCCTTTATCCTTATAACTTTTATTATTGTCCTTATTACTATTATTATTATCCTTATAACTGTTATTATTATTCTTATTACTATTATTATTATCCCTATTCCTCTTGTCTTTATCCTTATAACTATTATTATTATCGCTATTAATGTTATTATTATCATTATTACTGTTATTACTATTCTTATTACTATTACTATT
The DNA here is from genome assembly GCA_945859555.1 of Megachile ligniseca. NCBI lineage: Eukaryota > Metazoa > Arthropoda > Insecta > Hymenoptera > Megachilidae > Megachile > Megachile ligniseca. Next base: position 127,799 of record CAMAOC010000009.1, read on the forward strand.
ATCAAAATTACTCTTGTCTTTATCCTTATAACTATAATTATTATCCTTATTACTATTATTATTATCGCTATAACTGTTATTATTATTCTTATTACTATTATTATTATCGCTATAAATGTTATTATTATCCTTATTCTATTGTTACTATCCGTATTACTCTTGTCTTTATCCTTATAACTATTATTATTATCCTTATTACTATTATTATTATCGCTATAACTGTTATTATTATCCATATTCTATTGTTACTATCCGTATTCCTCTTGTCTTCATCCTTATAACTATTATTATTATCCTTATTATTATTATTATCGCTATAACTGTTATAATTATCCTTATTACTATTATTATTATCGCTATAACGGTTATTATAATCCTTATTCTATTGGTACTATCCGTATTACTCTTGCCTTTATCCTTATAACTTTTATTATTATTATTATCCTTATTACTATTATTATTATCGCAACAACTGTTATTATTATTCTTCTTACTATTATTATTATCCCTATTCCTCTTGTCTTTATCCTTATAACTATTATTATTATCCTTATTACTGTTATTATTATCGCTATAACTGTAATTATAATCCTTATTCTATTGTTACTATCCGTATTACTCTTGCCTTTATCCTTATAACTTTTATTATTATCCTTATTACTATTATTATTATCCTTATAACTGTTATTATTATTCTTATAACTATTATTATTATCGCAACAACTGTTATTATTATTCTTCTTACTATTATTATTATCCCTATTCCTCTTGTCTTTATCCTTATAACTATTAGCATTATCCTTATTATTATTATTATTATTATTATTAGCGCTATAACTGTTATTATTATTCTTATTACTATTATTATTATCCCTATTTCTCTTGTCTTTATCCTTATAACTATTATTATTATTCTTATTATTATTATTATTATTCCTATAACTGTAATTAATGTCCTTATTCTATTGTTACCATCCGTATTACTCTTGTCTTTATCCTTATAACTATTATTATTATACTTATTACTATTATTATTATCCCTATTCCTCTTGTCTTTATCCTTATAACTATTATTATTATCGCTATAACTGTTATTATTATCCTTATTCTATTATTACTATTCCTATTACTCTTGTCTTTATCCTTATAACTACTATTATTATCCTTATTATTATTATTATTATCGCTATAACTGTATTATAATCCTTATTCTATTGTTACTATCCGTATTACTCTTGTCTTTATCCTTTTATCTGTTATTATTATCCTTATTACTATTATTATTATCGCTATAACTGTTATTAATGTCCTTATTCTATTCTTACCATCCGTATTACTCTTGTCTTTGTCCTTATAACTATTATTATTAGCCTTATTACTATTATTATTATCCCTATTCCTCTTGTCTTTATCCTTATGACTATTATTATTATCTTTATTATTATTGTTATTATCGCTATAACTGTTATTATTGTCCGTATGACTATTATTATTATCGCTATAACTGTTATTATTATTCTTATTATGATTATTATTATCCCTATTCCTCTTGTCTTTATCCTTATAACTATTATTATTATCGCTATTAATGTTATTATTATCATTATTACTGTTATTACTATTCTTATTACTATTACTATTATCAAAATTCCTCTTGTCTTTATCCTTATAACTATAATTATTATCCTTATTACTATTATTATTATCGCTATAACTGTTATTATTATTCTTATTACTATTATTATTATCGCTATAAATGTTATTATTATCCTTATTCTAATGTTACTATCCGTATTACTCTTGTCTTTATGCTTATAACTATTATTATTATCCTTATTACTATTATTATTATCGCTATAACTGTTATTATTATCCATATTCTATTGTTACTATCCGTATTCCTCTTGTCTTCATCCTTATAACTATTATTATTATCCTTATTATTATTATTATCGCAATAACTATTATAATTATCCTTATTACTATTATTATTATCGCTATAACTGTTATTATAATCCTTATTCTATTGTTACTATCCGTATTACTCTTGCCTTTATCCTTATAACTTTTATTATTATCCTTATTACTATTATTATTATCGCAACAACTGTTATTATTATTCTTCTTACTATTATTATTATCCCTATTCCTCTTGTCTTTATCCTTATAACTATTATTCTTCTTCTTCTTATTATTATTATTATTATGGCTATAACTGTTATTATTATTCTTATTCTATTGTTACTATCCGTATTACTCTTGGCTTTATCCTTATAAATATTATTTTTATCCTTATTCTTATTATTATTATCGCTATAACTGTTATTAAAATCTTTATTCTATTGTTACTATCCGTATTAATCTTGTCTTTATACTTATAACTATTATTATTATCCTTATTCTTATTATTATTATCGGTATAACTGTTATTATTATCCTTATTACTATTATTATTATCGCTATGACTGTAATTATTGTCCTTATTCTATTGTTACTATCCGTATTATTCTTGCCTTTATCCTTATTACTATTATTATTATCGCTATAACTGTTATTATTATACTTATTACTATTATTATTATCCCTATTCCTCTTGTCTTTATCCTTATAACTATTATTATTATCGCTATAACTGTTATTATTATCCTTATTCTATTATTACTATCCCTATTACTCTTGTCTTTATCCTTCTAACTATTATTATTATCCTTATTATTATTATTATTATCGCTATAACTGCATTATAATCCTTATTCTATTGTTACTATCCGTATTACTCTTGTCTTTATCCTTTTAACTGTTATTATTATCCTTATTACTATTATTATTATCGCTATAACTGTTATTAATGTCCTTATTCTATTCTTACCATCCGTATTACTCTTGTCTTTATCCTTATAACTATTATTATTAGCCTTATTACTATTATTATTATCCCTATTCCTCTTGTCTTTATCCTTATTACTATTATTATTATCTTTATTATTATTGTTATTATCGCTATAACTGTTATAATTGTCCGTATTACTATTATTATTATCGCTATAACTGTTATTATTATTCTTATTATGATTATTATTATCCCTATTCCTCTTGTTTTTATCCTTATAACTATTATTATTATCGCTATTAATGTTATTATTATCATTATTACTGTTATTACTATTCTTATTACTATTACTATTATCAAAATTACTCTTGTCTTTATCCTTATAACTATAATTATTATCCTTATTACTATTATTATTATCGCTATAACTGTTATTATTATTCTTATTACTATTATTATTATCGCTATAAATGTTATTATTATCCTTATTCTATTGTTACTATCCGTATTACTCTTGTCTTTATCCTTATAACTATTATTATTATCCTTATTACTATTATTATTATCGCTATAACTGTTATTATTATCCATATTCTATTGTTACTATCCGTATTCCTCTTGTCTTCATCCTTATAACTATTATTATTATCCTTATTATTATTATTATCGCTATAACTGTTATAATTATCCTTATTACTATTATTATTATCGCTATAACTGTTATTATAATCCTTATTCTATTGTTACTATCCGTATTACTCTTGCCTTTATCCTTATAACTTTTATTATTATCCTTATTACTATTATTATTATCCTTATTACTATTATTATTATCCTTATTACTATTATTATTATCGCAACAGTTGTTATTATTATTCTTCTTACTATTATTATTATCCCTATTCCTCTTGTCTTTATCCTTATAACTATTATTATTATCCCTATTCCTCTTGTCTTTATCCTTATGACTATTATTATTATCTTTATTATTATTTTTATTATCGCTATAACTGTTATTATTGTCCGTATTACTATTATTATTATCGCTATAACTGTTATTATTATTCTTATTATGATTATTATTATCCCTATTCCTCTTGTCTTTATCCTTATAACTATTATTATTATCGCTATTAATGTTATTATTATCATTATTACTGTTATTACTATTCTTATTACTATTACTATTATCCCAATTCCTCTTGTCTTTATCCTTATAACTATAATTATTATCCTTATTACTATTATTATTATCGCTATAACTGTTATTATTATTCTTATTACTATTATTATTATCGCTATAAATGTTATTATTATCCTTATTCTATTGTTACTATCCGTATTACTCTTGTCTTTATCCTTATTACTATTATTATTATCGCTATAACTCTTATTATTATCCTTCTTCTATTGTTACTATCCGTTTTACTCTTTCCTTTGTCATTACAACTATTATTATTATCCTTATTACTATTATTATTATCGCAATAACTGTTGTTATTATCCATATTCTATTGTTACTATCCGTATTACTCTTGCCTTTATCCTTATAACTTTTATTATTATCCTTATTACTATTATTATTATCCTTATTACTATTATTATTATCGCAACAACTGTTATTATTATTCTTCTTACTATTATTATTATCCCTATTCCTCTTGTCTTTATCCTTATAACTATTAGCATTATCCTTATTATTATTATTATTATTATTAGCGCTATAACTGTCATAATTATCCTTATTACTATTATTATTATTGCTATAACTGTTATTATTATCATTCTTACTGTTATTATTATCGCTATAACTGTTATTATTATTCTTATTACTATTATTGTTATCCGTTTTTCTCTTGCCTTTATCCTTATAACTATTATTGTTATCCTTATTATTATTAATATTATGGCTATAACTGTAATTATTATCCTTATTTCCATTATTATTATCTCTATAACTGTTCTTATTATCATTCTTACTGTTATTATTATCGCTATAACTGTTATTATTATCTTTATGGAATTATTACTATCCCTATTCCTCTTGTCTTTATCCTTATAACTTATATCCACCATCCAGTGGATCTATATCACCTCATATACTTTCATCATCATCTATAGTTTCTACGAATGGCTCTCATCTAACAAGACAGGAAACAATGAAATTTAAATGTAATTTTTGTAGCAAAGAGTTTAACTCTTTTCGCGGACTTGGTGTACATAAGACAGCTAAACATAGAGATTTAACTAACAACGAAATTGTATTAGAAAGAAGAAAATATAGATGGCAAAACGAAGACATGAAAAGGATAGCTGCTGTTGAATATCATGCACCACCCGAGACTAAATCAAGAATCAATGAATACATACATGAAAATATTGAATTATTTCCTCCAAGGTCCGTTGAGGCAATTAAAGCGTTGCGGAAGACTGATAAATACAGAGAGATTCGACTTAGCATTAGTAACAGGCTAGAACAGGCGAATGCAAATGAATTAAATAATACATATACTATTATACCATCACAAAACAATAACGTAAATGCTTCAAATACTGTTATTAGAAGCCCGCTAATTGTTCCATCGCAAGAAAGTAATAATGATATTTTATCTCATTACCCTCCACCTGTAATAGAAGAAGAAATACTAGTTAATGAAAATATATCAACCATATCCCATAGTAATACTTATCAATCAGACTCAAACTTACAATGGCAAAATGAAGCGCTAAAATACCTGAGATCCAATAAATGCGAAGATCCGGCAAAATATGTACTTGGATTTGCTGTTGAAGACGTGCGGCAACAAAGAGATCCATCAGCTCACTTAATGAAATGGTTTACAGCGAACGTTAATTTACCTGCAAAGCAAAATAAGATAACTAACAATAAGGCTAGACAAAAAATTGACTCTATGCGGAAAATATCGAATAAAAATAAACGTAAAATACAGTATGCAACAATACAAAATAAATGGAAGAAAAATATAACTAAAACTGCTAATTTAATTTTGGATGGTGAAATTGATGATACAGGACAATTATCTCTAGAGGAACTGGTCAAACATTGGAAACCTATTTTTGAAAAACGTAACATGAATACTAATATAGACGATACACATTTAAATTCTGCAACACATAATAATATATTAAAAGAAATTACAATTGATGAAATAAAAAAATTTCAGCCTAAACTAGATAACAGCAAAAGGAGCAGACGGACTTCAAGCAAAAACTTGGATAAACAATGTACCTAATAAAATAAAGGCGATTCTAATGAATATAATTTTATTTTCTGCAAGAATACCAGCAGCATGGGCGAGAGCTAGAACCGTTCTAATTCCGAAAGATAATGAAACGCACAATCCAGCGAACTATCGGCCGATATCGATATCATCTATTATAATTAGGCATTTTCATAAAGTTCTTGCCAATAGACTATATATACCTCTAGAACCTGAGAATAGACAACGTGGCTTTATTAGAGCTGACGGATTTGCGGAAATTACTTATACATTATCAACATTGATTGACAACGCATGGAGCAAAAAGAAACAGCTCCACATGGCATTTTTAGATATTAGAAAAGCCTTTGACTCTATTTCTCATAAATCGATATTTAACGCATTGAAACAGAAAGGGTTGCCAGACAAAATGTTAAAATATATTGAACATTTATACAGAAATGCAGAATTAAATATAGAGAAAAATAATGAAAAATCTGAAATAATTTGTCCACAACAAGGAGTCAGACAAGGTGACCCTCTCTCATCGCTCATATTTAATTCAGTAATGGATAACATTATAAAAGCAGTACCTGAGACTATTGGAGTGGAATTTCTGGAATCTGTCATAAATGCGCTAGCTTTCGCTGACGATCTTGTTCTTATTGCGAGTACTAAAGAAGGCCTACAGACAGCCATCGACAATGTTGTAGAAGAAATGTATAATCATGGTTTAGAAACAGCTCCAGAGAAATGTAAATGTCTTTCATTAATTCCATCTGGAAAAGACAAAAAAATTAAAGTAATAGAAAGAAATATATTTAAAATTAAAAACTCTCCTATTAAGCAATTGAGAATTATAGATACCTGGAAACATCTAGGGGTTACATATTCGCCTAGAGGGTTAATGAAACAATCCGTCTGTCTGGAAGAATATCTAGACAAAATATCTAAAGCGCCTTTAAAACCTCAACAAAGAATAATCATTCTTAGGACTTACCTACTTCCGCGTATTCTACATCAGCTGGTCCTAGGAAAAGTCAATTACGTCACTCTGAAAAAAGTAGATAGATTAGTGAGGAAATATATTAGAAATTGGTTACATATTCCGCATGATGTCCCAATTGCCTATTTCCATACGAGCATTAAGA